>CM019150.1:139497568-139784985 GCA_009733165.1 Naja naja
TTTATTTTTAAGACAAACATACAAACAAAACATAAAAACATAAAACCATCTTCCATTTTATATACATACAGTGTCAGTTGGTTTTAAAATTTTTTGTGCTATCCTTTTTTCATAGTCATCACTCACAATTTATAAACTTTCACATTGTCAAGCTAACTATATGTATATATTTATCAGTTATTAATCATCTATGACTGAATATTTATTCCATCATTTTATACAAGATATTCCAAATTTTATGTTAAAATTTATATTATACTTTCATCCAATGGTTATATATGTCTATATTATATTTTATATCAATCTATTAAACTTCTATTACAAAATTATCTACTCTATTACATTACCAATTCTTTTTGTCCAACCATTGATAAAACAAATCCCATATCATATAAAATTGTTTATCTTCTTGTTCTCTAATTTCAAATGTCAATTTACTCATTTCAGCACAGTCCATAATTTTCTTAATAACTTCCTCCTGCATAGGTATTTTATCATTTTTCCAATTCTTAGCAAATACAATTCTAGCTGCTGTTAAAACATTTACAATCAAATATTTCAACTCTTTATTGTATATTTCCAGTATAATTCCCAATAAAAAATCTCTGGTTTAAAGTCTATATGTTGTTTTATTTTTTTAACCATGTGTGGATTTTAGTCCAATATTTTTTGCATCGAACATGTCCACCACATATGGTAATATGAACCAGGTATCTGATGACATTTCCAACATTTATCCGATTTGTTCTTAAACATTCTACTTAATTCTCATTGAGGGTAGATGCCACCTGTAAAACATCTTATACAAATTTTCTTTATATGCAGTTGACATTGTCATTTTATAATTTTGAGACCACAATTTTGCCACTTCTCTAAATCAATCCCATATCCAAAATTTTCCCCAAGCAATCATCGTTTCTTTAACTTGTTCTTCTTCCAATTTAAATTCTAATAAATGTCCATAAAGTTTTTAAATTACCTTTTCATCAGTACCCATCAAAATTTTATCTAAATCAGTCAACTTATCATAAATACCTTCTGTTTTAAAATCTTTATCAAATCTAGATTGTACTTGCAAATATGAAAACCAATTCATTTTTACACTTGTTCTTCCAAGCGCTTGCATAGATTTAAGTTCACCCTTTTCATTCAATATCTCACCATATCTAACTGTTTGTTCCTTTTTATATATTACTGGATATGAAAAAGCTTCAATAGTAGATATCCATAATGGAATTTTTAAATAATATTGTCTTTTTGTCTTCTCCCAGTTTAAAACAATGCCTCTCGAATATAATGTCTTCTAAAATACCCTTGTGTTTTAGGTTCCTTATACCAAAAGGCATGCCATCCCAACAGCAATCATGTCCTTCTAAAGTCAATAATCTACTATTCTTAATGTTATCCATTCCACCCACATCAAATTTGTACCTATTATATCCCAATTGGGCAAGGCAAACCCTCCTCTTATTCTTGCATCCTGTAACAACTTAAGTTTTATTCTTGCTTTCTTTGCCTGCCAAATATATTTCAACACAATTCTGTTTAAGTCTTCAAAAACTCTTTCCCTAGTCGGACTGGAATTGTCTGGAATAAATAAAATTCTAGGCAATGCATTAATCTTACTTGTAGATATTCTCCCAATCAATGATCTTTGTAAATTTTCCCATTTTGCCAAATCTGTCACAATCTGCTGTTTGAGTTTAATATAATTATCCTCCTTCAGTGTGCTACATCTTGGTGTAATGTGTATCCCTAAATACTTAACCTTATTTATGACCTGTATTTCTAAAACTTCTTCCAACTCTTTCTTTCGTCTTGCTAACATATCTATTGTTAATATCTTTGTTTTATCTTTATTTATTTTCAAACCTGCTACTTTTCCATATTCTTCTATCTTTTCTATCAATTTAGGTGCTGTTTCCAATGGATCCTCTAATATAAATGCCAGATCATCTGCAAAAGCTTGCAATTTAAACTCTTCCTTTTTAATTTTCATTCCTTTTATTTCTTTATCTTCTCTAATATTCCTATTCAACACTTCCAAATTGAACACAAACAACAGAGGTGACAGTGGACAACCTTATCTTGTCCCTTTTCTTATATCTATGGATTCTGTTAATTCTCCATTTACCATAATCTTTGCAGTTTATTTATGATATATCATTTCAATGGCTTGAGTAAAATTTTTACTAAAGCCCATTTGTTCCAATTGCAATAACATAAATCACCAACTCATGTTGTCAAAGGCTTTTTGTGCATCTAGAAACATCAAAGCCATATGCCTCATAATATTCCAAAGTATCCAGAATTATTCTCACATTATCTTTAATTTGTCTCTTTGGCAGAAATCCATTTTGGTCAACATGTATAAAGTTATTTAAGTATCTTTTCAGTCTTTCTGCCAAAATTGAGGCAAAGATTTTATAATCCGAATTTAATAGGGATATAGGTCTATAATTTTTAACTTGTTGCAGGTCTGTATCCTCCTTCGGTATAAGTGTAATATATGCTTCTGACCATATTTTGGGTATTCTTTACTTCATTCATAACTTCTAACAAATGGAGATTCAGTATTTCCTGGAAAGTCTTGTAAAATTCCACTGGCAATCCATCTGGACCTGGTGCTTTTCCAACATTCTGTTTTTTTAAGGCTTCTGTTAGTTCCATTATTGTTATGTTCCCTTCTAGCATTATTTCAATATCTTTAGGTATCTGAGGTAAATTCGCTTTCTGTAAGTATTGTTAACTTTTTCTTCTTGAATATTCTCTTGAAAATACAGTTTTCCATAGTAATCTTGTATAATTATTTTCTTCTCATTTCCATAACAAACATATCCTTCTTCATTTATTAATTGATTCATCCTTCTTGATTTTCTTTCCTTTCTCAGTTTATAGGCTAGCCATCTGCCTGGTTTGTTTGCATCTTCAAAGTAATTCTGTTTAGCATTTTTAATTTTTGTGCTAGTTCCTCTTTTTCCATTATTCCCATTTTATGTTTAATTATATCCATTTTATTCTTAATGTCTTTTTTGGGAACTTCTGTAACTCTTTTTCCAGTCTTTTATAGTCATCCTCCAAGTTTTAAAAGTCTTTTTCTGTTTTATATTTCTTTTCCTTGTACAGTCAATTATCAAATCTCTTGTGTAGGCCTTCATCGTGTCCCAGAGATTCTGTAAAGTATCCTCTTTTCTATTTTCTTTAAAAGAAAACCAATTCTTTCTCTATTTTCTGTTTGAAGTCTTTTTCCTTTAGTATTGTATTATCTAAAGTCCACCTAGATCTCCTTTTATATCCTTTCCAAATAACTGTCATTGGATTGTGGTCTGCCCAAGTGCTTGTTTCTATTTCAATTTCTTGTATGTTAGTAAGTAGTTCTGCTGACATCCATATTATATCAATTCTAGACCATGATGCATGTCTGTTTGAGTAAAAAGTATATTGCTTACTTTCCACATTTCTCTCTCTCCATACGTCTTTTAAGTTTAATTGTTCTATCATTCGAAAGAAAGATTTTGGTAATTTCTTTCTAGCTTTCTTTGTTGGTTTCTGCATTTTATAGTCCAACTGATCATTAACTATTCCATTAAGAGCTCCCATCATACAAATATTAACATAGTCCAATTCAATTATTTTCATATGTAATTTCCTATAGAATTCTTCTTGATTATCGTTTGGAGCATAAATTGCAATTAAAAGTGTTTTAACATTATTGTCCAATATATCCACCATCAAAATCCTTCCATTGTCATCTGTATAAATTAATTCTGCCACAATTGTATCTCTAACATATAAGACCACGCCTCTTTTTTTCGACTGTGTCAGCGACATGTATAATTTCCCTAATTTTTTTGTTTCAATATATATTCATGTTGTTTTTTAATATGTACTTCTTGTGTAAACAAATTATATCAAATTTTAATTTCTCTAATTTATGAAATACTTTTCTTCTTTAGCAGCCAAATTAAGTCCATTTATGTTAATCGTGATCAATTTCCTTTCATCCATGTTAAGTTTTATAAGAGGGTTTTATTGCTCTAGTGGATCTTAGTTCTCATTGCTCTCTGGGTACACCACCTACTGCACCTTCTTCTTTTTCTTTTTCAATTACTGCTATACACTCCTCTTGAAATACAATTAGTGACTCTTCTTTTCTTTCTTCTTCCTCCTTTCCTCTAAAATATTCGAAGTAGAATGACTCCGTTTTTCCAACTGTGTCGATTCTGTGTCTTTGTTCCTGCCAAGTGAAAAAGAGACCTTCTGGCATCAACCATCTATAGTTTACTCCTCTTTTAAGTAACTCTTTGGTCAAGAATAAGTATTCTCTTCTCATCTCTCTTACTCTTCTTGGTACTTGTTTCAGCACTACAATTTCTTTGCCTTTGTACTTTAATGTTTTCTTTCTTGCCACCTGTAGTATCTGTGTTTTGATTATCTTCTTGGTAAATCTAATATGGACTTCTCTTAGTAACTTGTTTCTCATTGCATATCTTGGAACACTTCATCCATCTCATCCATCATTTTCTCTTTGGTTATCTCTAATGCTTCTGCCAGTATTTCTGTCATTATTTCAGCAAGATTTTCACCTTTTCCTTCTTCCACATTTTGAAATCTCAAATAAAATTCTGATTTATCGATTTTCCATCCCAATGGTTCAATCTTGCCCTTCTCGACATCGTTCAATCAAGTATCAATATCTCCAATTTTCTTATCTCTTTGTATATCTTCTTCTTCAATTTATTTGAATCTATCTTCATATTTCATCATCATCTGTTGAATATTTTCCACTTTCTCAACTGTCTTTTCAATTTTTTGCTCAATCTTCTGAATTCCTTGCATGTTCATCTGCAATGTCATTTCCTTCTCTTTCTTTCTCCTGCTGAAACATTGTCTGTATAGATCGTTGTCCTCCAAATGGTGAGGAGGTTGGTATCAAAGAAGCTGGGGCTGTTATCTTTCTACTCATCTTGTTATGCTTATCTGTGAAAAGAAAAAGAAGAAAAAAAGAAAAAAAAAGGGGAGACAAAAAGAAAGAATGAGGACAAACAGTTTACCCTCAAGAAAAAAAGAAAAATCTTCAGGCACTTGTATACCTTAATCCAATTAGTTGCAATAAGATATAAAAAAATAAAATAAAAAGAAAAAAAAAAAAGAGTTTTTTCTTTTAAAGAGGAAAAAAAAAAAAAAGAAATTAGATTTATTTCTAAAAAAAGCAAAAAGAAATTGAAATTTACATCAAAAATCAATCAAGTTAAAAAAGCCCAACTAGAAAAGTAGAAAAAAAAACATATAACCAATTTAATGTAAACAAGCCTCTGCCACTAAATATCAAGGCTCTTTGATAAATCAGCTCAAAGTGTCCAGTTCAGTGTTTTCAAGGTCACTTCAAACTTTCTTTCCACTTCAACTCCAGACTCCAGCT
The DNA here is from genome assembly GCA_009733165.1 of Naja naja. Taxonomy (NCBI): domain Eukaryota; kingdom Metazoa; phylum Chordata; class Lepidosauria; order Squamata; family Elapidae; genus Naja; species Naja naja. The sequence goes on from CM019150.1 coordinate 139,502,991, forward strand.
ATCTATAGTTTCACAGATGAGCACCTGTGTAAACAAACTGCCATGCTCATCCCACTATCTTTTCCAGTGCAAAGCTCAGAGTCCTTGAGTATAACACAAATACATAAACAAGTAAAAGAAAAAAGAAAATGTATCCAAGCCTCTAGGCAGTGCTACTTATTTTCCTTCACTTTACTTCCCTCATACATCCAAAACCAGGAACATAGAAAAAAAGTAAAATCTTTTCTTTTCTTTTTTTTAAAAATTCTCAAATCAGAAATAAGAGTCTTAATCAAAAACAAACTTTCAAGAGGATTGTTAAAAAAAGAAATAAAAACAGAAATATAAAATTTAAAAAGGACCAGTCTAGTTTAAAATTAAGAAGCTTTACAAAGTTCAAAATTCCAATAAAAAGGGAAAAGAAAAAGAAAAACTTTCACTTTAACTAGCTTAAAAATTCTGCATAGTTTATACCCTTCATTTGACCTTTTAAAGCCCAGTTTTGTGCCAAGGGACACAAAGTTAGGGATAGGGTCCCACAGAAGAGATGCAGATGCTGGACTGTACTTTTTGCACTCCTGCTGCAAGTGTAAGACACCACAGGCAATAATTGTCCTTAAATTTTATCACAGCAACAATAATTAGGGTGGTAGGCTGGACAGAGAAAAAAAAGACTTCCTAAAAGTTATCCAGTGACTTTCTTATGTCCCAGTATAGTTAAATCTGAATCTTCAGTTTTCTAAAATCTATATTACATTTATTCCCACTTAAGTTAGAACCTAGCTTTCTTACATCCAGCAAATTGTTTAAAATTCTTTCCAGTACTAATGAACCTGTTTTACATTGTGTAGCAATATGTTTATCCATATGGTAAGCTTAAATTAAGAAAGGATCATATTTACTCACTTCCATACTGTTAGTCAGAATCAGGTAGGAGGCGTTGATCATAAAAGACCTCGAATGAGATACAAAAATATCAAAGACAAGACAAATAAACTTTGATTGCAAATTTAACTAAGCCCCCCAAAATTCCAAGTTAAGTGATTATGGTAGTATAGTCTATCATCTGCATGTCTGTAACTGTCTGGTTTGGTTCTGCAACCCAACAGGACAGACATAGACTTCAGAGGATAATTAGGACTGCAGAAAAAACAATTAGTACCAACCTGCCTTCAATCGAGGACCTGTACACTGCACAAGTCAAAAAGAGGGCTGTGAAAATATTTATAGACCCCTCACATCCCGGACATAAACTGTTTCAACTCCTTCCCTCAAAACAACGCTATAGAGCACTGCACACCAGAACAACTATTCACAAGGACAGTTTTTCCCCGAAACCATCACTCGGCTAAACAAATATTTCCCTCAACACTTGTCAACTATTACAAAGTCTGCACTACTATTACTGTTAATCTTCTCATCATTCCTTATCACCCATCCCCTCCCACTTGTGACTATATGACTGTAACTTTGTTGCTTGTATCCTTACAATTTATATTGACTGTTTCCTAGTATGATTTGATTGCTTATTGTACCCTATGACTATCATTAAGTGTTGTACCTTATGATTCTTGATGAATGTCAAGAATGTCTTTTCTTTCATGTACACTAAGAGCATATGCACCAAGACAAATTCCTTGTGTGTCCATCACACTTGGCCAATAAAGAATTCTATTCTATTCTATTCTATTCTATTCTATTCTATTCTATTCTATTCTAATCTCTCTTTCTCTCTCTCCCTCTCTCTCTCCATAATTTTTATTGAAGAATTTTTTTACAAAACCAAACCATGAAAAATAAAGAAAAAACAGAAAAAAATGGTAAAAAAAAATGAAGAGAAAGATTATAAAGAAGCAGTTTCTAATTTTCTCAATAGCAGTTATGACTACATTTATATTTTGACCTCTCTTTCTATGTAAGGTTACATCATAATTTATTTCTTTCCATAAGCCATCATTTCTTCCCAAATTTGTTGCAGTTCTAAAGCTTGCTCAGTACAGTATTCAATTCAATTTATTGTAGTGAAAGACATGCAATAAATAAACAAATAAAATTTAAGACAGTTAAAATACATTTGTAAAATTAGTGTCTAATAAGTGAGATCCAGGATATAATATATATTAAATTATAACATAATGATTAAAACTGTATAATGATATCTAAGATTATAACAAAATAAAGATATCTAAAACTATTAATATCAGTAAAATGATAACATCAAAAGATTAAATAAATTACACTTATAGGGAATGCATTCATAGATATTGGCCGATCAGAGTTTTATCAATCTTCTATACTGCTCTACAAAATCCAGCTTCCCACCCCACTCTCTCTATACACACACACACACACACACACACACACATGTGTGTGTGTGTGTACATGCACACATCTCTCCAGAATCACAGGGGCAGAGACTTTCAGGCCCTAGAATTTTTTTTTAATGATTTACTATCCTATACTTCAGAGAGGACAGTATGCCATGAGGCAAGACAGAAAAACTTCCTGAATTACCATTTCTAATCTTCAAACCAATAACACACAAGCTTATCCCACCCACTCTTTTTTCATCTCCCCTCTCCCTTTCTCCATCTGTCCCAATCTCCCTCTCTTTCTCCCTTTCTCCCACTCTCCCTCTCCTTCTCTTCCCTCTTTCATATCCCTTTCTCCCTCTCTTCTCCTATCCCTCTCTCCCTCTCTTCCCCTATCCCTCTCTCCCTTTCCCCTCTCCTTTTCTCCTCTCCCTTCCTCTTTTTCCCTCTCTCCTAGCACAAAGTCCCTAAGGGGTTTCCAGTCAATAGTAAATGTTGTTGTTGACCTTTCTCTAATCAACCAAGTTAATTTTGTCATCTCTTCTAGGTCTGCCATCTTCATCAATCATTTCTCCATTGTGGATATTTCAGAGCCGTTCCATTTCTATTCATGTGATAGTCTCACCACAATAATCATATACAAAAGTAATCTTCCGTGGTTCTTTTCTAATTGGCAAGCCATTAATCCCAGCAAGAAAAATCCTGTTTTCAATACATTTTGATCTATAAAATTGAAAGGATAAAATGATTCTTCATGTTGTCCACATTTCCAACATACATTTGAAGTACCTTTATATATTCTGGAATAATTTTTTCTAGAGTTGGTACATCATTTTATAAAAATTATCTTTCAGATTATATAATAATGTAAATATCAGTTCTTTTAACCAAATATTTCCTACTGGTCATCAATACAAGGTATCCAAAGATCTTAGCCCATTTTAACACACAGTCTTTCACATATTCTTCTGTTTCAAATTTCAATAAAAGTTTATACATTTATCAATTACTTGTTCATCATTTTCACATAGCTCAACTTCAAAGTCTCTCTTTGGTAGCTCTGCTCCAAATGTCCTATTACCTATATTAATTTTTTAGCTTAACCATCATACAAAAATCATTGAAAACTAAAATATCTACAGCCAGTTGCCCTCTTGATTTCATCCCATATTCTCCATGTTCCTATTCTAACCACTCTGGATAAGTTAGCCATTTTCTTTATCTATTGGTTTTTTTTAATCATGTAGTATTTCTTACATTTCTTGAGTTCCTAAAAATGAGTTTCCCAGCCTTTCTCATCCAGATTTCTTCAGAATTGACAGATGGGCAGAGAAAATGAAGATTTATTTTAAAGATAAAAGATCAGAGCAGCTACAGAATTTCAGTAAGGTCTACCTGGCGGTGTGATAATTTTATGATTTGTGGCCACAAACTCTACTTTAAGAAAATAAAATTTGAAAGCTTTCTGATTGTTGACAGGTCTTAAGATTTGCAGTGATGCTTCAATGGAACTGTCAGTTAAAAACTGATACATTGATGTACAAATTTACTTTTTGCTTCATGAAATTTAAATGAAGATTCCTCTAGTATTGACAAATGAAATCTCCGTCTCATATATCTAGTTGCTATGAAGTATTATTTCAGAACCAATATGGTAGATTCTGTATATGAATATTTTCACTTTTAAAAGTGAAAATGGAGTGCAAAAATTCTGAAAAATATTTTTTCTTGATTTTGAAGCCATCGATCTTTTATCTATTGTTCAAAGGAACAATACCTCATCATGGTTCAGGGGCCCATGTGATGCTCTTTAAATGAGAAACAAAACAGCAACTTGATATGGAACCTGATAAACTTGGAGTTTCTGAAATAGTATAGTGGTTGTGTATTAATTTGTACACAGAAATTCAGCAAAATGGAAATAAACTGCACTGTAAATTGAAATGTGATGTTCTGAAAATGTTGCTGACCTTTGCAATAAGAAATCAGTATTAAAAAACATGGATAAGGAAGAGAAGTATGGAAAGCAGCATGTAAATATGGAGTAAGAAAATTCTGAAAAATCTTTTTTATGATTTCAAAACTATAGATCTTTTATCTAGTAACCAGTGAAACATTTTGCCTACCATCAATTTTAAGTAGTATATTTCTCTTTGTTTGGAGCAACAGGTTATTCGTTCTAATTTTTAGCTCTAAAATTATATCTAATTTTGTGATACAATATTTAGATTTAAATTAGAAAATCATGGATTCCATCTCCTATTTAGACAAATTATTCAGCATGATCTATAGGCATTCTCAGGTTTACCTATCTTAATATTGCAATGATAAGTAAATCTAACACACAATTACTTCTTTTCTATCTGGTTTATTGAAAAAAAAAACTGTGGCTTGGCTTGAATGGATATGAGCTTACCAGAAACTGACACACTACATAGGTGGTAGGGTGTGTGTGTGTGTGTGTGTGTTTTAAATGAAAACCACTTTACATTTCCTGACCATTTAGGGATTAGCGTAGCATAAACTGAATTTGGAATGCATATTTCATTTGGATCTTCTCAAATAATCCAAGCCCATAAGTATAGTTGCATAGTGCATACTGTCCCTTCAGATATAATTAAAGGTACTGGTCTTGTATGCTAACTAGGATTGGGTGAATATGAATCAGAGGATAAGGTATCAATGACTGTTTAATAATAAAATCTAAGACCAACTCCTATGGAACAGATTTACAGGGATATAAAACAAGCAAAGTTTGAGAGGTTCTCAGGAAGGTATCCAATCCACATTAAATTATGGAGAGAGATGTTTTATAGGCTTAGCATCCTGAACTAGGGGAGTCTATATTTATTCATTATGTTTTGGATAGGACTAATATTTTAGCTGTAAGACATCTGAGGGATATCAGATTCAGAAAATCTGTCTTGACAAGGCAAGTTGTCTAAGCAAGCACCCAAAGACTTGTACCATAGCAGGTTGTTCCATCATAAATTCTTGTTTGGGTGGGTAAAATCAACAAAGTTGTGGCCCTGATTTATATTTAACTCACAGTTTTGAGTTTAAGTTGAAGAGTGGGGTACTCTTCTTGTGTTTTGAGAAAGAAACAAAGAAAAATTAAATGAACGGATAAAATAAATAAAATATCAAAGTATCTAGATATTTTTTAAAAGCCCATGTCTGATTAAAAGCTGGTTTGATACTCCTTTTTAAGTTCTGAAATCTTTGAAGGGGTTGTATTTTTTAAATACACATACAGGTGAAACTCGAAAAATTAGAATATCATGCAAAAGTTCATTTATTTCAGTAATACAACTTAAAAGGTGAAACTAATATATGAGATAGACTCATTACATGCAAAGCAAGATAGTTCAAGCCATGATTTGCCATAATTGTGATGATTATGGCTTACAGCTCATGAAAACCCCAAATCCACAATCTCAGAAAATTAGAATATGACATGCAATCAATAAAACGATTGTACATAGAACAATATCAGACCTCTGAAAAGTATAAGCATGCATATGTACTCAGGACTTGGTTTGAGCCCCTTTTGCAGAAATTACTGCCTCAATGTGGCGTGGCATGGAAGCTATCAGCCTGTGGCACTGCTGAGGTATTATGGAAGCCCAGGATGCTTCAATAACAGTCTTCAGCTCTTCTGCATTGTTCGGTCTCATGTCTCTCATCTTTCTCTTGGCAATGCCCCATAGATTCTCTATGGAGTTCAGGTCAGGTGAGTTTGCTGGCCAATCAAGCACAGTAATCCCATGGTCATTGAACCAGGTTTTGGTGCTTTTGGCAGTGTGGGCAGGTGCCAAGTCCTGCTGGAAAATGAAGTCAGCATCCCCATAAAGCTCGTCAGTGGAAGGAAGCATGAAGTGCTCCAAAATCTCCTGGTAGACAGCTGCATTGACCCTGGACTTAATGAAGCACAGTGGACCAACACCAGCAGATGACATGGCTCCCCAAATCAACACAGATTGTGGAAACTTCACACTGGACTTCAAGCATCTTACAGTGTGTGCCTCTCCATTCTTCCTCCATACTCTGTGTCCTTGGTTTCCAAATGAGATGCAAAAGTTGCTCTCATCAGAAAAGAGGACTTTGGACCACTGAGCAACAGACCAGGTCTGTTTTTCTTTAGCCCAGGTAAGACGCTTCTCACAACATTTGAAATCCATGTCCAGGATCCGTCTGTGTGTGGTGGCTCTTGATCCACTGACTCCAGCCTTAGTCCACTTCCTGTGAAAGTCCCCAACACTTTTGAATGGCCTTTTCCTGACAATCCTCTCCAGGCTGCAGTCTTCTCTGCTGCTTGTGCACCTTTTTCTTCAACACTTTTCCCTTCCACATAACTTTCTATTAATGTGCTTTGATACAGCACTTTGGGAACATCCAACTTCTTTTGCAATTACCTTTTGAGGCTTTCCCTCCTTATGGAGGGTGTCAATGATGGTTTTCTGCACAACTGTCAGGTCAGCAGTCTTTCCCATGATTGTGATTCCTACTGAACCAGATTGAAAGACAATTTAAAGGCTCAGGAACCCTTTGCAGGTGTTATGGCTTAATTAGCTGATTAGAGTGGGACACTTTGAGCCTAGAATATTGCACCTTTTCACAATATTCTAATTTTTTGAGATTGTGGATTTGGGGTTTTCATGAGCTGTAAGCCATAATCATCACAATTATGGCAAATCACGGCTTGAACTATCTTGCTTTGCATGTAATGAGTCTATATCATATATTAATTTCACCTTTTAAGTTGCATTATGGAAATAAATGAACTTTTGCATGATATTCTAATTTTTCGATTTTCATCTGTATGACAGCAGTACAAAGAACACGACTGAGTGGAAATTAAAGAGTGATTTCTGTTAGAACTGGCTGACAGAGAACAACAGAGCTCTGAGCTACCTGACACTTTTTGTCTTGCCAGCCTATGAGCACTGGAGATCTTTTTAAGATGAATGATAATTAGTTTAGTATATTCTGTGGGTGATGGTATGAATGGGCATATGAGCTGACAGGCACCTGCAACTCATTGTCTCAGTTTTAGACCTACCATCTGTGTGATTTTCTGCAATGATTTCTGTCAACTTTATAGTTCCCACATTAGAAACTACCATATGAGAAAAGGATGCAATGAAAATGCAGCAGAATTACAAATCTGGAGTGTAAATTTATAGGGTACTGAATGTGATTATATTTCTTCACAGGAGATTCAAGATAAAATTATTGGCCAAATTTCCAGATTATTTTAACCTATAAAGCAATTATTCCTTCTTATTTGGTCATTGCCACATATATGGGTTTGACCCATGTAATTCAAAGATTAGATTTAAAAAAGTGCAAAAAATACAAAGCTATCCAGGGAAGGTAGCATTGTTCCAATGTTTGTTTCCAATATGACACATCACACCAATTGTTTTATTCTTTATTTCATTTACATTATTTATAATGGTAAATAATGCAAGTTATGCAAGAGCATTCTGTTTAATGTTTCCTTGGTTAAACCTTATCAAAGGAAATTCAGAGACTTTTTATTTCACATTGTAATTTTTAAGAAAAACCCAGCACACCTTTTGTCTTCCATAACATTTCACTTGAATCAAAATTTAGAGAAAATAAGGACACTTCTCCTAAAATAATCCTAAAGGAAAAGAATCTTGATGGCATGAGAGGAATCTCTGAGAAACATTTTTGTTTATTTAATAACTTTGTATGTCACCAATTCCCAATTGCTCTTAGTGGCTCAGAAATAAAAGCATAATAAAATAAAACAATCTCATCCTCACAAAAGATTTCTACATCCTTAGACAATCCAGCCTATTGTTGCATAGCAAGTAACAGAACAGGTAGACCTAGTAGAACATGGCTGGAAGGATAGCCATCCACCCACCCCCTTCTTGTCATCACTCACCCTAGTAGAATTTATTGTACATCTTATTCTGAGAAGTGCATCTCCAAATGACCTGCTATAAAACAGCTGTGCTGAGCAGTTTAAACAACTATGTGTGGAGTTACCACCGTAATTTAAATTTCTCCAGAGAGCACTTTACTGCAGGATGTTTGCTAGCAAGCAAAAGGAATTTTCTGCAGTAAATTATGTAATAAATGATGTAAGTGTCCCTGTGAAGGCAGGCCACTGAGATGTTAATTAAAGTGCCACAATAGTGGAATCTTTTGAATGCCATGTCAACATATATCTCAAAGACTCAGCTTCAGAGACAGTGCTTATGATAGACTGTGCCTTGACCTTTGAATGGGAATCAAAACAGCAACTTGATATGGAACCTGATAAACCTGGAGTTTCTGAAATAACATAGTGGTCATGTATTAATTTGTATATAGAATTTCCGCAAAATGGAAATAAACCACACTGTGAATTGAAATATAAAATCTGCCCATCACACACTGCCCAGAGGCTACCATATGAGGAAAAAGCATACGTTGTAAAGTTTGCTTAGAGGTGGGAGGTGCTTCTAATGTAATCTACTGGATCCCCTGCATGGATTGACACTGTGATTTTGTAGGGCAGATTGGGAGGAGCCAACCACCAAATTGCAAGAAAACAAACTAATTGTGAGTTGAGAATACCTGAAATCATTGGTGGTCTCACATTGCAATGAACAAGGATACACATTCCATTTCACAGATGCTAAGATTCTTGGCCATGCAGGTACAAAGATAGCCAGAGAAACAATTGAAGCCTGGGAAATACACCCTTGTCAGTCAACAGGAGTGCTCATTTACCACTAACTTATCAGGTACTTAGGAATTGAGGGCTTGAAAGCACAAGGAAACAACAGCCAATCACCAGCCATCAACACACTAACCAACCAATAGGAAGGAACCACATAAATACAACTCACAGAATAGTCCAAAGAAAAACAGTCTAGTAGAGAGAAGTTCCCTGAAGAGGGGCTGCAGCTGAAGACCAAAGGCTCAAAAGAGTAAATGCCTGGTTCCAGTGACCAACCCAGATTTCATCTTGAAATATACAAGTTTATTTCACCATAAATGTTTGCCAAATGAAAAGTGTGAGAGAGTAGATTAGTCTACCAGTCCTGGACTGCCAGATTAGCATTAGCAGTAGACAAATATGGCAGGAAAAATGAAGATGAAAATATGGTGTTTGTCAAAAAACAAAAAAATCCTTGCAAGTAAACAAGTTCACTTCTGGTCACAATACAAAGCTATTGTCAGCTGTGTTAGACCAGACTGTTGTAGGAGAGGCTGAGCAAAAATTAAGTCTATATTAAAGCCTCTGGGGCTTTACCACACATTTGGTTAATATAGTTCAGGAGGAAGATTTGCCACAGGGATCAAAGGATAGTGGTAAAGGACAATTGCAGTTCGAAGGAAATGATGCAATTAAAAAAAGTTATGTAGAAGGAGAATTGTATGTCTGGTATATGTGTGAGAAAGAGAGAGAGAATGTTTACAATGGGTTCAGTTCTCTTATAGTAGTCATTTAAAGATAATATTAAAAAGTTTGAAAATATGATTTGTTCATGAGGCAAGTATAAAAACTGTGCCCTCATAGTAAATGGGTTTGCTTTACATGAACTGAGATTAGCCTATATGTCTGGCTTTATAACATTCCAGTATTAACATGACTAGTATATGATTTCTGACTGTGTCATTCCATAAATGCAGAACAATAAATAATGTTCATCAAGCACCAGTAAAAGGAAAAGAAACTAGGGGAGGGCAGAAGGTCTTCAAAAATAGCAAGCAAAAATTAAACAAGATGCCATGAATAGCTGGAGGTAGGAACATAATCAATACTTAAGGCTTTAACATTTTTCTAAATATAGGAAACCATGAACTTAACCCTATGACAGTCATGGAAAATCAAAGAGTAAGTGAAAGTTTTTGATATGGTGATTTTTTTTATTACTTGGTATTCTTCCAGACTAGACATCACATTTCAAAAATGAGGCTAACATATCTCAGTTAAAACATGTTTGGTTAATACTTTTACTACACCACTTTTACAACTCCATAAAAGAAATGCTATATTGCCCTGTAAATTTTTTTTTCAAGTTTTCAGCAAAATTTTACCCAGTATCAAAAGAAGAAATGCCCTATACAGCCTTAAAAGGAATTGCATCATCAAATTGCCTTTTTTTACTCAATCCTCAGTGTCATTTTATATTTTATACATAAACAAATCAAAATAATTAACATCACATTAATTCTTCATCACTGACATTTTATTTCTGTACCGTTGGTCAAGGAGTGGACAGAGGGTTAAATATGTTAATGTTGTCATATAATCATTTCCCTGATTAAGTAAGGCAACAATATTGTCTTATTTATTACTGCCATTAGTATATTAACTGCAGTAGGAAAAAGCTGGAGAAAGAGAATATAGATTTGCAGTACAATACAATTTTGTTAGACTTCGTGATGCATCCTTCATGTATTCATGTCACAAGCAAGAGATACATATTGCTGTCACTAAACATAAGTGAAGCTGAACAAATGGGTTTTAAACTTTGACTGGAAAATATAGTCCACTGCTGCTCCTGATACCCTATGGAAGGACATTGCAAAGACAAACAGGAACTCCTTATGTAGAATAAAACCTGTTGTCTTAAACTGTTGTTTGGGCTTGTAAGAATCAGAGCATTTGTTTTCTCTCTGAAGTTAGTATGTCTAAACATTACCCTGGATCAGAAATACAAAACCCATGAGCTACATGTATTTATTTTGGTATTTTGTTATATATGCATAATAAGAGTACTTACAATATAATGCAGTAATAATACAATGAATAAATGCAATACAGATAAATACAGCAGTACCTTCATTTACAGATAGACTTTGACCTACAACCACAACTGGGACCAGAATTTCTGTTGCTAAGCAAGGCAGTTGTTAAGTAACTTGCACCTAATTTTACAACCTTAATAACTGTTAAGTAATCATGCAGTTGTTAAGTGAATCTTCTTCTCTCCATTGATTTTAACACATTGGAATCCAGCTGGGAATGTAGCAAATGAGGATCACATGATCCCAGGATCACATGATCCCATCATAAATATATGCCAGTTGATTACATGACCCTAGGAATGTTGTGATGGCTGTTAAGTGTGAAGACCTGTTGTAACTCACTTTTTTAGTGCCTTTGTAACTTTGAACAGTTGCTAAATGATTGTAAATTTAAGGATTACCCACTGATCCCATTTAACTTGTCCAAAGGACTTCCTGAAACTCCCAAGTATTAGCAAATCTGTGGAAGGTCTGAAAAATTGGGACTTTTCCACTTTCAGGATAGAATACTGCAAAGGAGAAGAATGGCCAGTGAGGACCCCTACAGACAGAGAGAGAAAGAAACACATATATCATAATACTTTGATATCGCCCAAGGGCTAAAATCAATAAACTCACATATCATAATAGATTACCAATTATGAGAGAAGGCCGACTCCACCGGTATGGACAAACCCAGAGAACAGCACCTTCCACTGTGGTAAAGACTGCCTACCAACTAGAAGTCAATGGCCAGTGACCTTGCGGGCATCCAAAACAGAGATGCCAAAGCACCATCAACAAAGATATGCAAGCCGGGGGCCTGCACCCTGGAGATGCAGCTGATCCTGCAAAGTGGCATTCAATCATCTGAAAAGCGGACCCTGCACCTGTGGGAATATGCTAGAAAGAAGATACATCATAATAGACTACCGGTACTTCTGTGCCATTATTAAATGTTGAACTGTTTCATTCAGGAATGTGAGCTGCGAATTCTCGCCACAGTGTCACTGACTATCCTGATTATCTAGATTTGCAGTTAGAGACAAAGCTCTCTTTCAGCTATTGTCTGTCCAAGAGTTGATTACAATATGATCAAGGTGCTAGGAAGAAAGCTATTTGGCTTTCATTTCCAAATGAATGAAAGCTACAGATATTATAATAGCAATGTATTATAGGAAACAATGTTAGGCATTATAATGAAGGTATTATAGTATCAGTGAGTGAGACATTTATATAATACAGCAGTGTTCAAGTACATAAAAAGAAGCTAGAGGAAAGCTGATCAAGAATTAGTCTCCATGACTCAGAAACCAGGAGAAGAATAAATACAGGTAATCCTCAACCTACAACAGTTCGCTTAAGGACTGTTCGAAGTTGCAGCGGCACTGAAAAAAGTGACTTATGACCATTTTTCACACTTATGACCATTGCAGCAGCTCCATGGTCACATGTTTTATATTGGGATGCTTGACAACCGACTCACATTTAAGATGGTGGCAGTGTCCCGGGTCATGTCATCCCGTTTTGCAAGCTTCTGACAAGCGAAGTCAAAGGGGAGGCCAGATTTACTTAACAACCAAGTTACTCATTTAATAAGTGCAACAATTCACTTAGCAAGCGTGGCAAGAAAAAAAATCATAAAATGAGACAAAACTCACCTAACAAATTTCTCAATTAAGCACATAAATTGTGGGCTCAATTGCGGTTGTAAGTTTGAGGACTACCTGTAGATGTGATTTTCAGCTACTAGATTGAATTGAAATGTAAGGAAAAACTTCCTTTCAGTAAGATCTGTCTACCATTGAAACTGTTTACAGGGGTTGTAGGTTTTCTCTCCCTGGACCATTTTTTGTTATGGAGGCACCTGGGTAGGCACCACTCAGAAATGGATTAATTGGTGTTCTTGCAGATTGATCCATGTGCTCCCTTCCAGCTCTACAGTTCTATGATCCTAAGATCCTGTTTCACTATTTTTTCCCACTTGGAAATGCACACAAAGCAGCCAATAATATTATGAAAAAAGTACTGGGAAAAAAATAAAAAGAACACAATAAAAAAGTTCTGTATAGCTATAAATTATATAGCTAATAAAATAGCTATACAGAGATTGATATAGAAATGTGAACTGATACAAAATAAACAAAAGAGAGATAAAATAAGAAGCATGTCATTCCTTTGCCACTGATACAAAAGCTTTTTTAGCTTGCCAAGCACTAATGCACATATTCATTCTAGTATATTATCAAGGGATATTCATGGAGAATGCTACTTTGGTTGTGGCCCTTATAGGCATGAATTTCACATTTATAATTCAAAACTAGTTAAAATAGGGGAATGTCTTTTTTTTTCTTTAAAAAAAATGCATTTGATTCCAAGCAGACACTTGCAAAACACATCTTTCACAAAGGTTATGGTTTAAGGTTACCTATCCTTCTGCCTTTTTAGAGCAAAATAAATACCAGCTGATGTCATGTATAATTCTGAACTATACTAGTGATATAAACTATGAGTGGCTCTGAAATATGCTGGCAAGGAAAATATATTTAAAAAAGTAATTGTTTTACCAGAAGCAATCACCTTCATTACTCAGATCATTCCCAACCATTGAATTTCTTTAAGAAGAAAGAAAGAAAGACACAGAAAAAAGGGATAGATAAAGAGGAAGGAAGGAAGGAAGGAAGGAAGGAAGGAAGGAAGGAAGAAAGAAAGAAAGAAAGAAAGAAAGAAAGAAAGAAAGAAAGAAAGAAAGAAATATTTAAGTGGATAAAACCTATACTCGGCATTTCTGGATTAGTTACTAGGTAACCAGTTTACAATTGTGTAAATTCACCAGGAGTGAAATGAGATGGTCTGAATTCTATTTACTGGTACATGCTGAAAAAAAGATAGTGTTCTCATATGTGCAATGTTGCATTATTATACATGCATTTTTCTTTCATATTCAAGCAATTTGACAGTCATTTATACCACTGACATTTATACTGTGACTAATGACTTCACAGGGACTATTGTGAATTTGCTCCAGTATAGCTTAAAGCAAAAAGAAATTAAATTATTTTACAGTGGAAATCATTCTGGGTAAAATGCAGTACATATTGAATAGGGATTACATAATACAATGAGTGTTATGTCAGCTACTACTGGATTAAGGCATCAGTGGCTTGGAAAATTTAACCATTAGAAGTCAGTTTCACTGCTGAAGGTTGTAAAAAAAGTCATTTTTATTAATATTAAGCAGAAAGGATATGAGAGTTATTTCATCATGTGTCAGGAGATACAGGAGAAGATTTATTTCATTTCAGTGAGATCTCCAAATGAACATTTATCATTCAGTTTTTGCATCTGTTGGTCCTATTATAAACTTTGAAAGTGCTGCAAACTGATTATAGGTTGTAATTTTCCATATAGAAAAAAAATGGATTTCTGCTATTAAAAAGTAAATCTCCTATAAAAATGCCTCACTACTACACTAACATTTATACCTGCATATTACCATAATAGTTAGCCTGGTTCATATTTCTATATCTAGGATTTTTTGACTGCATCTATGACGCTATGATCAGCGATCTCATTCCTGACAAAACTTTCTGATAACTTTGAAATACTTTGCAGTAACTTCTTTTACATATTCAACTGTCACTAGGTAATTCCTGTTTCTACATAGATGCAATATGCCTTAGTTATATTGAAGAATCTGTGTGTGCATGTGAATGCATGCAAATGACTATAGCATATAGATCCTTTTAAAGACCATGTAAATATTCAGTTCCAAAAGGGGAGATCCTTAGAGACTGAGGATAGTAATAGCAGTAAGTTACTAAGTTCTTTTTTATTCTTACCCCACACACAATATTACAAGTTCTGAATTTGTGTCCAAGGTCTTTAATTGACTAAATGTGGCTGAAGCTTAAAATTGTTAAGACAGAAATATATTAACTAAGATGTAGACTGACCTTGACACCAGTATAAATCTGTAGTAGGTGGTAATTCATTTCCATTTAAGAGACAAAAGAATTGTCTTCCTATTGTTCCATTAGGATAAGATGCCTACATAGCAATCACCAATGTAATCATTTCCTATTTTATGCTAATGTATCAGATGATGCTTTTCTCCATCTTGTGAGCTTCTATCCAATACAAATGTGGAATCTATTTTTTTACTTGACTAATGTTAATTTTTAGTAACCATTTGAATGTAATAGTTCAGTATTTACCAGCCTTAACAACTCCAGAAGTTTGGAGTCAGTTGTCATAATTTTCTAACCAGCGTTGCTGAGAGTTCTGGGATTTGAGAGCCACAAATCTGGAAGCTGCTGTTATCGGAAAACACTGCAATAGTCATACATTAATCTGAACTAAGATATTACAGTTTTTGAAGGACAGATATAAGCCTAAGATGTTTACTCAGAAGTAAATTCATGTGTTCAATGAGATTCACTTCTAAGTAAGCAGGCTCTGGAATAATTTCTTAGTTTTATTCCCCTATAATAGTATAACCAGGAGATGAACTATTGCAAATTAGATTATCCAAAACTCTACTCCTAATTAGTTTCCTGACCTTACATGCCTTTGGAATAATGCAGACTTTACAGCAATAAAAAGAAATGTAGGAAAATGCTTTCCACAGAGTCAAGCAATTGGTCCATCTAGTGTAAATTTAATGGTACTACTGGGCAGTTCCTCTCCATGATTTCAGAAATGAGTTTTCATCACTATTTTGAGATGGATTGTAATCAAGGATTGAGTCTGAGCCACTCTGCCTCCAAAGCATACACTCACTCTGTTATTAAGCAAAAACTTGCAAATTGTTCAGTATTGAATGCCTAATGAATAACGAAACCACAAAGTAGGATACCATATGGTGTGTCTTAACTAATTCTTCATTTTCAAAGCATAATGCAAAAGGAAGTGATAAAAAGTCATAATTTTTGAAGGTGGCATGTGTATTGGTAACTGTCTCAAAATCATACTGAATTCCACCAAATGACAGAGAGGAAAGGAGATACAGTCTATCAAATAAGTCATATTGTTAGGCTCTAAAATGACAGTGCAATTAGCAAATACAGGACCTGAGATTTCTTATTGTGGAGCAGCTGCAAAACTCAGACATGAAATGGACCACTTTTAAGATGTAGTACAATAATGTTCAGATGGACAGTGATGAATAAACCCAAGAAAAGATGCCTGGAAGTATTGAAACTCTGGACAGGGGATGCTTCTGTTTCTTCTGGAGCCATGAGCCCATATTTAAATGATGATCTAAATTCATTCTTTTCAACTGCTTCTAGTAGAGAGCAAATTTCCTCAAAAAGATGCAGAATATTTTCCCAAGAAGATGCAGAATATTTTCCCAAGAAGATGCAGAATATTATCATGAAGACACCCTTCTTCTTAATTCAAAGAACAATACCTTTCCTAGTTGTAGGGAATGTGCTAGATGCCTTTTGTTAGCAGTGAAAATATTTGGAGCAGTACTGATTTTATACATAGGAAATACATTCTGGATCAGGAAAGATACACATCATATCTATGAACTGTTGAGATGTAACATTAAAATGTCCATAAGAGACAGGTTCTATTGTCTAAAATAGTGAAGCAATCTAGCAGCCCTGAATATTTTCTGTAGAACAAAATCCTTCCAGAATTGGTCAGATTGCACAATAAAATTAATATTATGTACCATAAGATTATTATGATTATGTGACAGGTTTATTCAGATAGAGTATCCTTTCCCAAGACAAATATCTCATTAACACATGGGAAAGATTATTTGCAATTGAAACATGTTTAATTCCCTTATGTCTTGGGAAATATTTCATGCATTCAAATTTAACATGATTGCCAAATGTCAATTACATTATTTTGGCACATTCATGGCTAAAAGTATTGTTAATCTTTTCTCTTGCTTTAATTTGTGAGACTACTGTAGATAAATCCATTTGTCCCTTGATGTCAAAGAAGTTTCATTTAGCTTCCTTTAAGTTGACAATGCATTGATGGCATCATCTATATCTTCTGAAATCAATTTCTTCTGACATTTGGCATAGTTAATCTATTTGGAATTACAGATTATTCCAAAGCCATCTTATTTAATAAAATTCAAAGTTGGTTTCATTATTTGGTAAGTATTTTCTCTAAGCTTATGAGTAATTATAGTTTCTTTGGAAGCTACTAAGAATATATCAGTTCTAGATAGATTTTTTTAAAATAAATATATGCAAAAAAATACAAGATTTGCATTTATACTTTGATTTATCTGAAATTCATTCACATATAATTAAGCATGCTTTTATTTATTTTCATTCACATGGTACCAGAAGCCTAAACCATAAGCAATTTTTTCTTTTCTATTTCTTTCTCTTGCATCTGCTTTGAACAGTCACATCTTTAAATACATTATTAGCCCATGATATAGTGAAATTGGTAATTAAACAATTAGATTTTTTAAATTAGATTTCTCAGTTGACATGAAGAATTCCTGGGTGTCACAATCCCCTGCCCTTTAAAAATGGATTAAATTTATTGTCTAATTTAATAAATGAAATAAACTTGTGCTCTTTTACTAGTTTTCTTAGATGTCCAAGAAACACTTATTAAAAAGACCTTTATGTGACATTTTTTGACATTTCAAATTAAAAATGGGATGCAACCAGCATTCCACATTCAAAGGGATTTGAGCTTCTTTCTTTATTATTTAAAAAATTCTTGGTGACAAGGGACAACTACAAAAAGCAGTTGTGTTATGACATAAAAGTTCAAAGGAAAAAAGATAGATTCTCAGTGGATATGCTAAGCCCTCCTTCCCATAAAACAACAATAAAAAAACCCTTCAAATTTACCTCTATTGTATCCATTGAATATGCTTTGCTTATACTAAAGAAAAGTAATATTATCAAATTAAATTAATGTTAAGTAATCTATTAGTCATTTAATGTATATATACTTGATATAAATAAATCAATGATTTAGTACTAATTTGGAAGAAGAAGCAGAGAAAGTTTCTGTTAAGTTTGCATGCAGAGTCAGACGCGAGAGTAAAATGCAATAGGGGCTTCTCTCCCACTGGGAAGCCTGTGGCTCAACCCCCCACTCCAAAAGGGGATGCATCACAAGTCAGGACAACAGGCAAATTCTCAGAGAACTGTATCAGTACAGCATCACATGTGATTAGTCTTTTAATACTGTTAAATGCTGATTGTTCCTTCCTTCCCCAGACCCAAACAGACTTCTTATCAAGTAATCTGTGCAATGATTCAGCAATGGTTGCCTTTTGAGGTAGGAACATGTGATAAAAGTTAATAAGTCCAAGGAAAGCTTGCAAATCTGATTTGCATTTAGGTCTAGGGGCTTCTTTGATTGCTTTAACCTTGACATCTGTAGGGTGGATGCCATGCTTGTCAATCATGTAGCCCAGGAACTCAACCCTGTCAGTCTTAAGAGTGCATTTTTCTTCCTTGACTTTTAACCCTGCTTTCCTGAATCTGCTAAGGACTTCTCTGAGTCTTTCTTGTAGCTGAGTGTCATTTTCAGCAGAGATTAACACATCATCAAAGTAAGGCACTACCCCTGGCAGTCCTTGGAGCATTCTTTCCATAAGGCTTTGAAAGATGCCTGGTGCCATGCTTACTCCAAATTGTAACCTTTTACATTTGAAGGCACCTCTATGAGTCACAATGGTTTGGGCTTCTGCAGTGGCATCATCAACTGTTAGTTGTTGATATGCCTGGGCCAAGTCCAATTTGGCAAAGACTGTACCCCTGCCAAGTGAATGTAACAGATGATACACTACTGGAACTGGATATGTGCTCTGCTGTAGTGCATGGTTCAGTGTCCCCTTATAGTCTCCACAAATTCTTACTGACCCATCAGTCTTGACTGGTGTGACTATGGGTGTCTTCCATCTGGAGTGGTCAGTGGGCTCTAAAACCCCTTAAGCTATTAATTTGTCTAATTGTGCATCAATTTTTTCCTTTAAAGCAAATGGAACCCTTCTGGGCTTTAAACGAATTGGGGGCACCTTGGGCTCTAGGTTGAAAGTGATAGGGGTCCCCATATTCTTGCCCAATCCTTTGCTGAAGACCTCTGGAAACTCAGACTTCAGGGCCTCCTCCCATTCAGAGTTGCTCATGTAATTGATGCCAGTCACCCCAATGCCTAGTGGCTTGAACCACTCCAGTCCCAGCAAGCTTGGGCGATCCTTGTCCACGATGGTCAGGGGCAAACATTTGGTGTGGCCTTTAAATTTCACATTGAATTCTCTTGTTCCAACTACTGGAATCTTGTTCCCTTGGTAGTCTTTAAGAGTCAGTGCTTGCTTCTGGAAATGCTTTTTCTGAATGTTGGGAAGTAGCCTGTGAATAGTGTCCCATGACACCATAGATAAATAAGAGCCCGAGTCCACTTCCATTTGGCAAGGCCTTCCTTCAATGAATACCTTCACATGTACTTTTCTGCTTCTCAAGGGTGAAGAATGACCAATGGTGATTGTTTGATGAGTTTCATTCTTTCCATTTGCTTCTGTGTTGCTCCCCATCTTCTCAATGAAATTGTTGGGCTTGAATTCCTTCTCAGGGAATTTCTTCCTACTAGGTGGAGTTCTGGATGATTTGCAGACTCTTGCTAGGTGACCCCTTTTCTCACAACGTAGGCAGATGGTGTCTAAAAACTTGCATTCAGTGCGCCCCGCACAGCCTCTGCAATAAAATTCTTGCCTCTTTTTTCCAAGGTCCTTCCTTTTCTTCTCCATTCTGAGTCTATAAATTCCTTCCTCCACCTCACTACAGTCTGAATCAGAGTCTATTTGCTCGCAATGGGTTGTTGTGGATTTTTCCACATCAGAATGGCTTGAGGCCTTGTTAATTTTCTTCATGGCTGCTGCTGAGGACTTGGTTGCTTCCACTGAAACAGCTTCCTCTATGGCCTCCTTAAATGTGATCTTAGGTTTCATTAGTAATTTGCTCTGTAAGACCTTATCTTTAAGGCCTAGAACAAACCGATCACACATGGCCTCTTCTAAGTTGGTAAACTCACAAGCACCCCCAATGTCCCTTAATCTTGCCACAAAGTTGTTAACATTTTCGCATCCCGCTCAGAGGCACGATACTTTTAAAAGGCTTCCATTAGTCTGCAGCTCAATGCGCCAACCAATACCGATATCGGTGGGGCGATTTTCCCAACTCTTCTAAAATCCCACCTTTGTCGCCAGTGTTAAGTTTGCATGAAGAGTTTCAGTGAAGAGTTTAAGTGACTACAAGAACTTGGCTGGGCTACAGCTGCCCAATAGCCAGCCAATCAGAGTACACATTTGACATTTTACAAGAACAGTTGAAAATAAACCAATAACATTTGAACCTACATACATAACAGTTTCATTGAAGTTAGGATATTCGAGGATAAGTTTTATAGAAGTGATATTGATCTGAATCACTGGGAATACAACGAATATTTTTTTTCCAGTATGAAGGAACACATTCAATGGGGAAAAAATCACAAAGATCATAAAGAAAAAAATAGAACAGAGAAGTTCCTGGCTCATGACCTATATATATTTTGTACTGTTTTTTAAAGTGAAATTCAAGAATAAAGTAAGAAAACATTTCTGCATCTATTCCTTCTGAGCATTTGAAGAGAATCTAATAATGCTGGTGATTTCATTTATGTCCTTACACTGTATAACTGTTAAGTCATAGAAACAAAAGATGTTATTTTCTCTGAGTTTTCACTTTGATAGTTGGCAGATTGTATGCAGTTGCTCATTTGCATGTGTTATATTAAAATTTTATAATCCACTCACTTGATAGAAATCATCAAATTGGGAAACAACCACAAAAATACGTTACTAGAAATTATGTATTATAAATTGTATATTTCTACATAGAGTTAAAGTAATAACTAAAAACATCTCATCCCCTAAGAAAACATGACTAATTTAAATAATGATCTAGTTAAGAACTTCTGCTAAATTTGGAGGGGGGGCAGGGTGGTAATCAAAACCTTGAGTATTGTTAAACAAGAATAAGCTCGTTCTTTCTTGCACTGAAGTAAAGATATTAAATTAGCATTTAACTACACACTGTTCTTGTTTAGAGAGAGAGATAAAAGGAAAGCTCAAAAGTAGAGGTTAGGGGAACAAATGGTTGTGGAACTGTGCTGAAACAGCAAGAAATGGTAACTGTTTTTGTAAAGTCCCTTTTACACAGTGATGGGCTGCTGGGAGTTTGCAGGGGTTCGGGAGAGCCCCTAGCTAAAATTCTATGCAGTTTGGAGAACTTCCCAAACCTCACTCCTGGCTGGCCCTGCCCACCTCTCCCTGCCCCTCCCAGGAGTCCCCACATGGCCTGTTTTGGATGCAGATAATGCTCAGGGAGGGTGAAAAATGGGCCTTCTGGAAGTTTGGGAAGGCCGGAAATGGGCCCGTTTCCAGCTTCCAGAGAGCTTCCAGAGCTTGGGAAGCTCCTGCCATGGTGCAGGAGGCTGACTAGGCCCTGCCCACCATGGGCATCCCCACCCCCACCCAGCAACCAGGCAGAGAACTCTGCTAAAATTTTTGAAGCCCACCCCTGCTTTTACAGTTTTAAAAGGATGGCTTATATTTTTGAAGGTTCACAGGTAACATTTTGAATAAGGTAAGAGGTTGAGAAAGAGATATGTTTATCATTTTGGTACTGTATTTCTTTCTCTGTCTTTTTTGACATTAATGCAATTGAGTACTGTAGAGATAACCTAAGAATTGTAATGTAAATATCTTTTCAATATTATTTGAATATTAAAGAGCTTATGAGAATTCACTCAATTCACATGTAAATCTTATCACTGACAATAATCTTCTCAGTAGAAAAAAAATCTATTAATCCAAAAAACTTAGGAATTTTTCTTTAAAGTTTTTATTGGGTATTATAAAACTTTATACATACATGCCAAACTTTTTATAACAACCTCCTTGAAATATTTATTTCATTATTCAATTTCTGTAGTCGCTGATCTTAAACAAGTGACTCTGAGTGGTGAATAATTGTAAAAATAATTATAATTTAATACAAATTAAATATAATAGAACGACAGAATAACAAAATAACAGAGTTGGAAGGGACCTTGGAGGTCTTTTAGTCTAATCCCCTTCTCAAGTAGGAAAACCCATAGCATTTCAGACAAATGATTGTCCTATTCTTAAAAGCCTTCAGTCTTGGAGCATCCATAACTTCTGGAGGCAAGACATTCCACTGATTAATTGTTCTAACTGTCAAGAAATTTGTCCTTAGTTCTAGGTTGTTTCTCTCCTTGATTAATTTTGATCCCTTGCTTCTTGCCCTGCCTTCAAGAGCTTTGAAGAATAGGTTGATCCCCTTTTCTTTATGGAAGCCTTCAAATATTCAAACATTGCTATCTTGTCACCCCAGTCCTTCTTTTCATTAAAGTAGACCTACCCAATTTTAGTAAATATACTTCTATGTTTTAGTCTCTAGTTCCCTAATCATGGGTGGGATTTGGACAGGTTTGGTTTGGACAGGTTTGGTTGAACCCTTTGTTCCACTGATTAGCTGGTTCCGAACTGGTTCACATGTGGGCCCATCTGCCTCCCCTGCTCTTTCCTGTTTTTTATTTCCTGATTTTAGAGCACAGCTGATTCGTGTGGCAGAGTAGTTTGCCACACATCAGCTGTTTTCTTCACAGGGGCTGCTGTAGAAGGTAAGTAATAGGGCTTTTTAAAACGAGGAGCACACGTGCAAAGCGCACTCACTGAACTGGTTGTTATACTGGTTGAATCACACCCCTGTCCCTCATCATCTGTGTTGCTCTTCTCTGTACTCTTTCTAGAGTCTCAGCATCTTTTTCATATCATAGTGACTAAAACTGGATGTAGCATTCAAATACACATAGAAGCTGGAAGAAAATCACCATAAATATCAATATGGCCAGGAAACAGGGTCCTTCAGACCCTCAGGTGCCTACTCCTGAGCCATGTCTTCAAGACCAGCAGGGTTTGGATTATTCTCAACTCTGACACAAAAATGTCCAGATGGCTGGGACTGTGGCTGAGAAGACACACCTCCTAGTGCCCACTAGCCAACATTCCATAATAGGCAAAATTTCTATTAGTGTATCATTTAAAGTCCAATTCTCATTTTCAAGTAGCTAATTGGGATTAGGCAGAGCAATTTCAGTTTATGGAAAGATGCTGCTGAAAAAAGAGCTTTCTTGTTCCTACCACTAACATTGGTAATGCTAGGAATGAGGTTTGATATTCTTTCCTTGTAAAAACATCTTAGTCTTTTAGGAGTTACAGTGTTCCATGCAAAAACTGCTGAGGCAGGTAGGTGGAGATCATCCATGTGTTGAATATAGTGATAACAGCTGCACTCTTTCTGGAATATATTTAAATAGCTTTAGCCTAGAGTAAGGTTGCCATATTTCTAGTGAACCAATTTTATATAATAGCAATAACTCTGACAGTATTGTAAGTACAAATATAAAACTAGGAAGCTTATTATTTGTGTTATGTATGCAGGTTTGAATGTCATTGGTTAAGTTTGAACTGTTCTTGTAAAATGTCAGAAATGATTTGTTTAAAAAGTGCGGAAAAACCCTGCAGTCTGATTGGCTGGCAACTGCGGCTGCTGGCTATAAGTAGCAGCCGCAGACCAGCCAAATTGGGTCTGTTATGAGCTGTAGTCACTAATAAACTCTTCACTGAAGCACTCCGCGTCTGACTCTTCATGCAAATCTAACAATCTGCATCTATGATTGTTCAGATTTTTTCCAGATTTTATTATTATAATGTTCCCACTAATAATATTTAATATTATTTTTTAAAAGCCAAATAATTTATAGTTTGCACTTGAGAAATATCTGCTTTATGGTCAAAGCTGAGTAACAGTTCATCATTAAATTTTATTTTATTTTTTCTTCACAATTTGCCTGCATGTTTCTTCAATAACTGTCAAATAGCCAGAAGACATAAAAATCTTTTTCCATATAGGAGAGAAAATAGAGGCATATCTACACACATACCCAGTGATCGTTGTGTAATTATTTGTATTACTTATATTAGTTTTATTAGTTATAAAATAGGGCAGCATGGTAGCTCAGCTGTTTAAGATGTTGGGCTTATCAACTGGAAAGCCAGCAGCCAAGGCTTGAGCTCCACACAATGGGGTGCTTTGGCTCCTGCCAACCTAGCAGTTTGAAAGCATGCGAAGGCGAGTAGATAAATAGATACCACTTTGACGGGAAGATAACAATGTTCCCTGATACCATGTTGGCCACATGAACATGGAAATATCTTTGGACAGCACTGGCTCATTGGCCTCAAAACAGAGATGAGCACTGCCCCCTATAGTCAGCAATGATGACTAGCAGAATAAAATCTGCAGAGACTCCTTACAAATATTAAGATATAAGGTCATATAAACTTCAATTGTTATATTGGCATAATGGTAATATAATGAACACGCATGAATTGGGCCTAAGGTTTTGGTTCTCCCTGTACAGATTTTTATTTAGTCAGGGTTTTTTTGCAAGCACTAAAGACAATTGTAGGAGCAAGTTTGTTGTGTTGATTAAGATACAAGGCTAGAAACTGGAAAAGGAAGGGGTCAATAATTTTGTCAGACTAACTGTATTCATCTTTTCTGGAGAGCAAAGGATCTTCTTCCAAAGAAAAGATAAAGGCTGGGTGAGTTTTATTTTGCATCTATTTATTAATCCCACCCCTTTGCTAAAACATTAAAAATATAATTTATTGTCTAAATAGGAGGAATTAAAGATTCAGGGGTCTCAATATTCGAACCCTCTCTTAAAATGATTATATCTTGAACTTGAATAAGGTTCTCTCATCTTGTGGGCCTACTACATTAGTTACGTTTGTTGTTGTTGTTGTTGTTGTTGTTGTTGCAATATTATGGCTAGGATAATGGAATTGAACTGTTTTATTTACATGTTTGACCTTTGGAAGGTCAAACATGTTGCCTATAACAAAGAAAAATGTGGTTTGATTAATACAGCTGAAGTTATTACTCTCATGCCACATTTCCTAGCAGAACAATTTGTCAAGTATTTTTTTTTATTTCAGGAAAAAATATGAATTTAGCAACATATTTAACTTTTAAAAAATCTGCATCTGTGTGTCATGCATGTATGCATGGAGATGTGTCTTTGTGAAAAATCAGATCAATTGCTCAATTCTACTATTTGTTTGGAAAGTAGAATTGAGGAATTGATCAGATTTTTCACAAAGATATATGTCCATGCATACATATGCACATTTTTAAAAAGTTAAATGCTTTCTTGCTCAGATGGGTTTGATTGCCAGTCTGTATAACAAAAGATACCTGGTGAGATTTTCCTTAATTTCCCATCAGATGAAAATACAAAGCACATTTGGGATATTTCTCTTAGAGGAAATCAACTAACTGCCAAAACATTTATGTAGTCTTAACACAAATACAATATCATGATCAACAGTACCATTCCTATTAGTACTGCACTAGGTCAAATGACCCCTAGAATACAGGTGAAACTTGAAAAATTAGAATATCATGCAAAAGTTCATTTATTTCAGTAATGCAACTGAAAAGGTGAAACTAATATATGAGATAGACTCATTATGTGCAAAGCAAGATAGTTCAAGCCGTGATTTGCCATAATTGTGATGATTATGGCTTACAGCTCATGAAAACCCCAAATCCACAATCTCAAAAAATTAGAATATTGTGAAAAGGTGCAATATTCTAGGCTCAAAGTTTCCCACTCTAATCAGCTAATTAAGTCATAACACCTGCAAAGGGTTCCTGAGCCTTTAAATGGTCTCTCAGTTGGGTTCAGTAGGAATCACAATCATGGGAAACACTGCTGACCTGACAGTTGTGCAGAAAACCATCATTGACACCCTCCATAAGGAGGGAAAGCCTCAAAAGGTAATTGCAAAAGAAGTTGGATGTTCCCAAAGCGTTTTATCAAAGCACATTAATAGAAAGTTATGTGGAAGGGAAAAGCGTGAAAGAAAAAGGTGCACAAGCAGCAGGGATGACCGCAGCCTGGAGAGGATTGTCAGGAAAAGGCCATTCAAAAGTGTTGGGAACTTTCACAAGGATTGGACTGAGGCTGGAGTCAGAGCATCAAGAGCCACCACACACAGACAGATCCTGGACATGGGCTTCAAATGTTGTCAGAAGCATCTTACCTGGGCTAAAGAAAAACAGACCTGGTCTGTTGCTCAGTGGTCCAAAGTCCTCTTTTCTGAGGAGAGCAACTTTTGCATCTCATTTGGAAACCAAGGACCCAGAGTATGGAGGAAAAATGGAGAGGCACACACTGCTTGAAGTGTGAAGTGTGAATGCTTGAAGTCCAGTGTGAAGTTTCCACAGTCTGTGTTGATTTGAAGAGTCATGTCATCTGCTAGTGTTGGTCCACTGTGCTTCATTAAGTCCAGGGTCAATGCAGCCGTCTACAAGGAGATTTTGGAGCACTTCATGCTTCCTTTCACAGACGAGCTTTATGGGGATGCTGACTTCCTTTTCCAGCAGGACTTGGCACCTGCCCACACTGCCAAAAGCACCAAAATGTGGTTCAGTGACCGTGGGATTATTGTGCTTGATTGGCCAGCAAACTCGCCTGACCTAAACCCCATAGAGAATCTATGGGGCATTGCCAAGACAAAGATGAGAGACATGAGACCGAACAATGCAGAAGAGCTGAAGGCCACTATTGAAGCATCCTGGTCTTCCATAACACCTCAGAAGTGCCACAGGCTGATAGGTTCCATGCCACGGCGCATTGAGGCAGTAATTGCTGTAAAAGGAGCCCAAACCTAGTCCTGAGTACATATGCATGCTTATACTTTTCAGAGATCCGATATTGTTCTATGTACAAATCTTGTTTTATTGATGGCATGTAATATTCTAATTTTCTGAGATTATGGATTTGGGGTTTTCATGAGCTGTAGGCCATAATCATCACAATTATGACAAATCATGGCTTGAACTATCTTGCTTTGCATGTAATGAGTCTATCTCATATATTAGTTTCACCTTTTAAGTTGCATTACTGAAATAAATGAACTTTTGCACAATATTCTAATTTTTCGAGTTTCACCTGTATTTTCACATCACATACTGACCACCACATTTTAGTAAGGACACTGAAAAACTGAAGCATGACCCGAGATAAATAATCAAGATGATAAAGGATCCAAAAAGGAAAATCTATGAGGAATAGATGGATAAGTTGGATATGTTTCACTTCAAGAAGAGAAGACTATAACCATTTTCAAGTATCTGAAATACTGTTATGAGAAAGTAAGCTGAATTATTCAGGCTTTGCCCCAGAAATACAGGTCAAGAAAAAGCAGATTTAATTTACAAGGAAGTACATTTCATAATATATAAAAAAGACAATGGAATCTCCTTCATGGAAACTCTTTTAAACAGAGGCTGGATAACCTTTTGTCAAGTATTCTATGGTGATGAATTCCTGTACTGGTCTGTGGATTATACAAGCTGATCTTCAAAATCTCTCCAGGACTCACATTCTGTGATTTACATTCCTCTGGATAGGGGTATTTCAAAGCTGCTGTGAGGCCGCTAAGGAGATAACTAGAATCATTGTCTAGGAGATGACATGAGAAGATGAGAAACTTGTATGTCTAGCAAAATAGTAGTGGAGATTTTGATTATCCCCTATCAGAGGTACCCTAAAGGAGTAGAAGGCAGAAGATAATGGAAATTAAGCTGTTTTGGGGTATCAGCATGGAAATATTTTGTTTCCTTTTGACTAATTCTTTTCCAGTTAGTAGCTGAGCTACAAATGCTTATTGGTAGATAATTCAGAAATCTGTTTTGCAGTTTCTCACAGTCAATGAAGCTTCTATAGCCAGATGAGACTTTAGAGTACTTTCAAGTCAATCAGAGAAAGCTTTGATGGTTAGTATCGATACAAGGATGATTTTATTCTTTTTTTTTAAAAAAAAGTTTTGTTTTATGTGCTAGTTTAAACAGGCAAAGATTTATTTCCCATTCTGATGTACTAATTGAATAGACACTGACACCAAAGAATAATGTGATGTTTAATTATACTGAGGGGGAAAAAATACAACTTGGCTTTAGCTGACTTGTTGAAATGTCTTGAAAATTTAGAGATTTTATTTATTTGTATCTAGATTTATATCTATTTTAACTTAGTCATAGAAAATGAAGTGTTTAATCTCCAGCATATATTTAATTTTTATGAATATTTTATGGCTACAAGTTATGATAATTTAGAATAAACTAGTACAAATTTCTTCAAATGCTTTGCGAAAGACCAGAGGAAAAGTGAGCAGCTTTTATTAATTTAGTTTGTAATAAATTATAGTTTACCAAATGTGCTGAATTGCACCTCCATTAGTCAGGCAGATGCAGTCCTTAAGGTTAAAGATCATGCTGGTGGGACATGACAACAATCAGACAGGTTGGCTAGGAGGCATGCAAGAAATAATATTGTACTTAAGGTGTAGCATAAAAATTAGACATATGAGGCCATTTTAAATTTAGACACGCTACAACTCAACAAGCTGCTTATGAACTATTATTAATTATTTTTACCTTAATGAGAAGGGAAATAATTACAACTTTTGGGATCAAGCTGCCTAGAAGTCAATTAACTTTGCTCCAATTTTGCTAAGCTATTTGGGGCATTCTAGGGTGGGCAAAAGGGCAAAAGCAAATTGGCTTATTTTCTATGAAAATTTGAAATGTGGGACTGGAGGGTGGAGGAATGTAATGATTAGTAAAAGGCCAGAGACTTTACTGTTCATATTTATTTCAGGAAAATCATCTACTTAACAACGGTGCATCCACTGCCCAGCATCCAAAATACATAGTATGTATTTTAACCACTGCACCACTGAGCCATTGTGGAACAGTGGTTGGAATGCAGTACTGCAGGCTACTTCTGCTGACTTCTGGCTACCAGCAATTTGGCAGTTTGAATCTTACTGGCTCAAGGTTGACTCAGCCTTCCATCCTTCTGAGGTCAGTAAAATGAAGACCCAGATTGTTGGCAGCAATATGCTGGCTCTCTGTGAAACTGCCTTCCACAAAACTGGAAAAGTAATGAGATCCCTATAGAGGAGAATGTGATTAGGAAAATATTACAATGTGCAGAAATGAATAGATTAATGCTTGCTATAAAAGAGAAAGAACAAACTGAATATTATATGACATGGGAGTTATTTTATGGATGGTTGGAGAATAAAAAAAGAAATAAGAAATAAATAGAGATTAGTGAAATAAAGAATATATGTTAAGATAGAGATGTAAACAATACAATACAATCATTGTTAAGATGAGCATACTCAATATAATATTTTCATTAGAATATATGTTAAGAGGGAGAGATTAATAGAGTTATAATTCTGATTATTAATATTGTAAGATTAGAAAATTATTATCAATGTAATGAATATTGTAAACTTTGATTGTAATTGTACAGAGACATATGTACCCAGACAACACACTGTTTAATGGAAGATGATATGTTCAAGTTTATATATATATGTTTGTGTGTGTATGTGTATGTGTGGTATATAAGTCTAAGTGCTATTCTTATTACTACATGGAACAGAAATTTTGTTAAAGGAATTTACTTAAGGATGGCTATATAGGTCACAAACAGACATACCATATATACACATATATTACTACCCTAGCAATTATTGTGTCTGTGTGTGCACATTCATGTGTGGTAAGTGTTAAACTTCTTCAGCCACACCCTTCCAATTCCACTTCCATTCTCATAAAGTACTGATAGAAAAAATGTTTCCCATTTTGTAGAGAAAAATAGATCTTAGAAATTAGCCAGTTATACATAAAGATAAAATGGGGGTGGGACGACTGATGTGAACCCTTCATTTCTGTTTCTTTCTCTCTTTTTAAATCACATTTGAAGATTAAAAACCTTAAAGGGATATGTGTAAATTGCCAGTTCTGGGAGGTGATGTTCTTAATGACTGAATTTCTGCTCAGGTATCAAGATCAATAAACAAAGCCATCTAACATTGAAAGACATAATAAATTGAAACAAGTAACATCTAGGTGCTTCCTTTCTCTTTCTTCTTCTTTTCAATTAGCATCATATTTGCTATTATGTCAGCTGTACGCCTAGAGAGGGTTCAGAAAGAGATAACTGTCCCAATGTAATTACACTAACTCTCAGCTGGACCTGGGCCTTTCGATTAACACCACAGCATGGCTGATGTCTTTGCATACATCTGCCACATCATGGAGACAAATTGCCAAGGTGTTACAAACAAAAGATGATACATAGAAAGTGTTTCAGACACATAGGCAACATTTCTTTTTAATTAACCTTTTTAAACTATTTTTTTTAAAATCAAGAAGCAAATTGTTTAGTATGTTCACCTTTGATATAATATTGTCTCAGTAGTATCATTATAATGCAATATGTGTGTGGGACAGCAGTCCCCAAATTCTTCAGCTCATTGATGACTGTATGAAGTTGCAAGTTGTTCATCGACATCCTCCCCACAATATTTATTATATTAAAAATAATCTAATAAATGTTATTTAATTAATAGTAGTGTGACTAATAATAACAGCAACAACAACTATAATGGATATAGTCCTACTGACCCTTGGGATGGATATTGACCTCTTAGGACAGGGCTGTCAAACTCCTGGCCCGTGGACTGGATGTATCATGTGCTGGCCACACCCGCACCTGGTTTAGCAAAGGGGGAGAAAGTCCTGATACATCATGTGATGCCACTGTGATGACATGTATTTGACACCCCTGTTTTAGGAGAACCAGAATGAAGAAGCATGGAGTAGTGGTTAACCAGTTGGCTGACTTTGAAGAAGTCATGTTCTCTTATCTATAAAGAGGGAAGCTGAAAAATATTTATCTGCAAATCTGCACTGTATTATTTCCTAACCTTAAATGAAGAACTATCCATTTTACAATGGATTTGTTACACTAATAACAATAACAAAAGAACAATGTTCAAAATGGAAAAATCTTGCAAAGTCCTATACTTAACGGTGCATAAGGCAGAATAACAAACATATGAAAAGGATTTATTACAAGAGCTAAATATTCCAGCTACATCAACTGTTCATTTACAAAAACAAAAACAAAAAACCTGCTGGACATGTTATATTCTCAGTTTTTACTTGAATAATTCTAGATTCCAAGCTGAAATTTAAATTTTGAAAAGACAATAGTGAAAAATATGATTCTTCTTTGACATTTCCTTGTTTATTTATTCAGAAAATTTATTTGCTGCCCATTTCATATCCAAAAACTATGTGTTAAGAATTGATTAATAAGAACTTAATAATGTGTATGGTTTATAAAATGCTATATGCATTCATAAAGCCACAAACCACACCACACACTACAATTATTTGATTATTCAATTTTGCAAAGCATTGGAGGCAGTTTACATCCAGAATAATACCAATTAATTTCTTTAAAAAAAGGAATTAAACAATCACCCAATAATGACATCAGTTCTATTTGCATTGTATCCACATCTTCTGCAGAATAAAACAAATCTTCACTGTGTCCTTAAAAAAATGCATAAAAGATTTCCAGTCGTTTACAAAAGTACTTATAGTTTTGTTCCTGACCAAGAGGGTCAGTTTTGCCATTTCTGCCAATTGTGATATCTTCACAATTCATTCCTCTATTGTGGGAATTTCAGTATTCGTCCACTACTGTATATAGAATAAACTTGCTAAAGTTACCCTATATAAAACCATGAGTCTTTTCTAATTGGTTTTTCCTAAGTTTATGTCTTGTAATTATTTGAACTTTGTGTGTATTTGTATCCAAAGGATTTTTCAAAAGTCCACCATGCATAGTAAAATGTCTCTATATGTTTTTCATATTTCCAATGTTAACTTATACATCTCTGATCATTTCTCTGATATCAGATGATGATGAAAATGATGATGATAATGACGATAGTGATGATATCCATTCAATCAAGTCCAACTTGTAGTCAGTCTATGGCAAGTCTCTCCAAATCTTCCTATCTTGTACAATTTCTTTGAGTTTCTCTATGATCTGCCTGTTTTTGATGGTGTTCAGCCACTGTGTTCTTTGGTGGCCTGTTTTCCTTTTGCCACTAATTCTTTCCAACATAATTGCTTTCTTCAGTGAATTTCCCAAATGGTCAAAGTAAGTGAGATGCAGGTTCATGATTTTGCTTCTAGTGACATGTCTGGTTGATGTCACATAACAATAGTAAATCTATATATATAAAAGTGAAATACCACTCACTCATCATCACAAAATCTCCAGAACCGTAAAGCCTACAAACTTGAAATTTGGCACATATGGTCATCTTGGCTTCTAGGTGCTCACTAAGAAAGGATTTTTCTAAATGACCATCAGAGCATTAGTATTTTGTATATTATTATTAACATGTTCTGATGCTAAGGAGTTCTACTCCCCCTCCCCACCTGAAAAAAATATGTTCCAAATGCAAAACACAAGCAGAGAAAAGGAGTTTCAGTTTCAGTTTTAGTTTCACAGCACCAAGCAGCTTTAGTACAGAACAGTTAAGCTAAGCCATGCCCAGCAGTGGTGGGATTCAATTTTTTTACTACCTGTTCTGTGGGCATGACTTGGTGGACGTGGCAGGAGAAGGATACTATAATATCTCCAGACAGAGGTGGCATTTGCCAGTTCTCCGAACTACTAAAAATTTCTGCTACCGCTTCTCCAGAACTGGTCAGAACCTGCTCAAAACCACCTCTGACACCCAGGCTCCTTGCTGTCTCCTTCTTGCTCACACAGCAAATATTGTTTCAGTTTCCAAACAGCTCTCCTCTCTCATACACTGACAAGACGCTAGCTAGATGAATACTGATGGATGCTGGTAGACAGAGGCACAATTTCCCCCCTTATTTTCCTCCCCAAGAACTAAGTCAGGCAACATAGTTTCATAGTGAAGCACAGGTATCAAGCTACTAATTTTATAAAAAAATATATCTTAAAGTATAGCACAATATGAATTTCATCCTATTTACCCACATTTTCTAACTCTATTCCACAATTTCATCTTTACATTATTACATTATTTATGAAAATAGTATGAGCTATTTTTCATATACTGTATATAGGAATATGCACTTACCTGAGCTTCTATAATCAGAAACTGTTTTAATTGAGCTATGAATATTAATGGTGAAATACTTAATGTTCAAGCTTGTTTAACCACAGTTAATATTAAATTATTAGTGCTACTCTATTTGGCACTCAATTACACCTCAAGACATAAGGGCAATGCTTTTAAATTTTATTGAGTATAGAAAGAGAAGATTTGGGACCACACAAAGTACAGTAAAATCTTGGTTTCATGAACCATTTTGTGAAAAGGGCTTGGTGTACATTAAATCCAGAATTGCATTATGTGCATCAGTTTATTCCAGTTTGGTAATTTATTAATTTATATTTTGATATAATTTGTGTCAATTTATATAATTTATTTTGGAAATATTGAAACTTGTCCATTTTGTTTGTGTCTGTGTAGGGAGGTGTGTGTGTGTGTGTGTGTGTGTGTGAAGTCCAAATAATATTTTTGTTGCTTCCAAAATCCATGAATGGAGGCTCAGAAAATCAAGCTTGCTCTGTGAAAGAATGTCACAAAAGAATTTAATTCTTAACAAATCTTTAACAAGACAATCTTATTTCCATGAGATGAGGATCATGGAATATTTTACATTCTTCCTTTTGAAGTTAAACTGTCACCTCATATCGCTCCTATCTCATTCCTGTTGGTCCCTGAGGCTATTTCCAAAGGTAGACAATTCTACATTTGTTTTTTTAAAAAAGATCTTCAGTATGCTAGGATTGTGCACAATTTTACAACCTCTGATGCTTTGGTTGTTAAGTCACTAAATGAATCCAGTTTTCCCCATTGATTTTGCTTGTTGGAAACTCCCCATGAAGATTGCAAATGTTGATCACATGACCCCAGAGATGCTGCAACCATCATCAATATATATTAATTTCCAAGCACCCCATTTTTATCATGTGACCACAAGGGTACTGTGATTTCTTTAAGTGTGAGAATCAGAAGTATTTCAGCAACTCTGTCTAGTCATAATGCAAATAAGAAATGAGATTTTGAACTGACATGTGATGCTGATTTGCTACACTTTGCTGTACATGACAATGGATGAATTCAGAGATTTTGACTTTTTTTCTTTTTCTTTTTACACATGGCTAAAATGTTTATCAGCAAAGTATATTAGATAACACTTTGCTATACAATGGTACTGTAAATTGATTATGAAAGCTCATGTTATATTCTTCCATAGGCATAATACCATATTTACAATTACCCCAGAGCTTAATTCACCTATAAACTTGGGAGATCCAAATAAAAGTTTATAATCTGAAAACAGGCAGCCTTTTATTGCTATTCCCCTCCCTCGTTTATTCTTGCTCTTTATTATGATTTGCTTTTTTTAAAGAAATTCCACTATTAGCATAACAACTCCACAGATTTTTATAGCAATTACATATAAAATGAATTCATTTATTTATTGATTATTCATTCTACTTTCATACCACTAAGTAGCTGATCAACATACAATTAGAATATCAAGGAAAATAATAATCACATAACACACAGTGCCACAAGGATGCATGAATTATACATTTTGTATACAAGTATACCATAGAAGGTGCTTAAGTACATTGCTAGGGGCCGGCTGCCATATGCAACAATATCAATCACAAAAGAATCACCTTTGCACCAAGGGAAGCAGCTCCTACCCTGGAGCTAAAGCAGCAGCAATCTAAGCTGATAAAGAGAGTGGAATTGTCTAACTGAGATAGATACAGGCCAAAGGGCAATAAAAATTATATTTGGTCAATTATCCTGTTGATGCCCACAGGAATGTTTCAGTGGAGAAAACAGTTTAACACAAAAGAATTCCATGCTATGGCATTATAACTATACTAGCTGCCAACCTTTTAAAATAAAGAATAAATCTCCTCACTCATAATTAGCTGGTGGGAATTGCTGACTGCCAATTATATGGTAATATGCTCTTTTCCCCCCCTTGGTTAATAATTTTATTGAAGTTTTTAATAAACATAATACAAACAAATGCAAACTAAAATAGAACAAAAACAGAAAAAATAAACATTTAGAAGGTGTAGGGAAAAAAAGGCAAAAAAGAAATGTAAAAGAAAAGGCAACAAAGACCATCACAAAGAAGTGGCTTCCAACCTTCATCGCACTGTGTATAAGATAATATGCTAACTTTTGTCTCTTTTTTAAAGCAATAAAAATATTCTTCTGGTAGCCTACATTTAAGTAATCCAGAAATTATCATTTTTTCAATCCTAACTCAGCAAAACACTTATTAGGAGTTATCAGAAATAACAAACATGTAGTTTATCCTTGATTAAATAGTCCAACTTTACATTCCTTCTTTTTGCTTTTCACAATCTCGACTTTAAATCATTTCAATGGCATTGCAGGATTTTATATTTTATCAACCTTTGGCATTCAAGAGAAGTCTTCAAAGTTTGCACCAGCCTATTTGATAAATCCCATAAAGAGGCCTCTTCCAGATTTTCTTCTCACAGCTATTCCATGTCCCAATCCTTTTCTTGATTTGTCTTTTATATCCCAATTTTGATAATCTCAATTTTATTGTCTTTCATACCTTCAAACTCTATAAGGCTTCCTGTCAGTAAAAAGTGTTTTAATACAATCTTTGGTTGTATAAACAAAGGCATAGAATAAATAATGTGAATTATTAGTACCACTTTATAAAACCTTAGTAAATCTGCACCTGGAATACTGAATCCAGTTATGGTCACCACACTACAAAAAAGATTTGAGACTTGGGAAAAAGTGCAGAGAAGAGCAACTAAGAAAAATGATTAAAGGCCTGGAGACTAAAACATATGAAGAATGGTTGCAGGACTTGGGATTGGTTAGTCTATAGAAAAGAAGGACATGATAGCAGTATTCCAGTATTTAAGGGGCTGCCACAAAGAAAAGAGGGTCAACTTATTTTCCAAAGCATCAGAGGGCAAGACAAAAAACAATGGATGGAAATTAATCAAGGAGAATGTAACCTGGAATTAAGGAGAAAATTTTAACAGTGAGAACAATTAACCAGTGGAACAGCTTGAATAGAATAGAATAGAATAGAATAGAATAGAATAGAATAGAATAGAATAGAATAACAGAGTTGAAAGGGACCTTGGAGGTCTTCTAATCCAACCCCTTGCTTAGGCAAGAACCCCTACACCACTTCAGACAAATGGTTATCCAACATCTTTTTTAAAACTTCCAGTGTTGGAGCATTCACAATTCCTTCACAAGTTGTTCCACTGATTAATTGTTCTAACTGTCAGGAATTTTTCCTTAGTTCTAAGTTGCTTCTCTCCTTGATTAGTTTCCATCCATTGCTTCTTGTCCTGCCCTCAGGTGCTTTGGAGAATAGCTTGACTCTCTCTTCTTTGTGGCAGCCCCTGCGATATTGGAACACTGCTATCATGTCTCCCCAAGTCCTTCTTTTCATTAACCTAGACATACCCAGTTCCTGCAACCATTCTTCATATGTTTTAGCCTCCAGTCCCCTAATCACCTTTGTTGCTCTTCTCTGTACTCTTTCTAGTCTCAAGATCTTTTTTACATTGTGGTGATCAAAGACTTGCCTTCAGAAGTTGTGGATGCTTCATCACTGGAGGCTTTTAAGAGACTGGACATCCACTTGTCTGAAATGGTATAGGTTCTCCTGCTTGAGTAGCAGACTGGACTATCTATTATTTATTTTATTTATTTTATTTGTCAAAAGCTTACAATATAACAGAAACAAGTATAAACATAAGTTTACATACAAGAAATAGGAACTAATAATTGGGGACAAAAGGACAGGGATGGTAGGCACAATTGTACACTTATGCATGCCCCTTACAGACCTCTTAGGAATGGCATGAGGTCAATAGAGATTAGTTTGAGTGTAAAGGAGTGGAGGTTTGAGCAGGTGACAACAGAATCAGGTAGTGAGTTCCAGACGTTGACCACTCTGTTGCTGAAATCATATTTCCTGCAATAGAGTTTGGAGTGGTTAACATTTAGTTTATATCTATTGTGTGCTCTAGTGTTGTTGTTGTTAAAGCTGAAATATTCATTAACTGGTAAGATGTTGTAACATATGATTTTATGTGCTTTGCTTAAATCTAATCTTAGTCGGCGTAGTTCAAGGTTGTCTAAGCCAAGAATCTCAAGTCTGGTGCTGTAGGGTATTCTGTTGTGAACAGAGGAATGTAGTACTCTTCTGGTAAAATACTTCTGGACTCACTCAATTGTATTTATGTCAGATATACAGTGCGGATTCCAGACAGCAGAGCTGAATTCAAATATTGGTCTAGCAAAGGTTTTGAATGCCCTAGTTAGCAAGACAGTATTACCAGAGGAGAAGCTCCATAAAATTTAATTTACAACTCTTAAAGCCTTTTTGGCAATACTGTTGCAGTGAGCTTTGATGTTTAGATCATTCGATATGAGAACTCCAAGGTCCTTGAAAAAGTGAGGGTCATCAACAAGGTCATATCCGCTTAGATTGTATTCGGTATATAGATTTTTTTACCAATGTGTAGGACAGAGCATTTGTTGGTAGATATTTGGAGTTGCCAATTGTTAAACCATTCAGACCAGAGGTGGTATTCAGCAGGTTCTGACCAGTTCTGGAGAACCGGTAGCAGAAATTTTGCGTAGTTCGGAGAACTGACAAATACCACATCTGACTGGAGATTTTACAGTATCCTTCCCCTGCCATGCCCACCAAGCCATGCCCACAGAACCAGTAGTAAAAAAAAATTGAATCCCTCCACTGATTCAGACACATAATCAAGGTCTTTTTGAAGGATAGTAGTGGTGTTGAATAGTTTTACATCATCAGCGAAGAGGACACAGTTCCTAATAAGGTGATCACAAAGGTCACTTATATAGAGTGTAAAGAGTGTGGGTCTAGAATGCTCCCTTGAGGGACACCGCTGATACCTGGTGCAGGATTTGATAGGGTGTTTCCTATTTTTAATGTTTGTTGCCTGTTTGTCAGGAAGGCAGTAATCCACTTGTAAAGAGAGGAAATGCCATAAGAATTTAATTTTAATAGTAGTTGTCATGTACCACTGAGTCAAATGCTTTGCAAAAGTCAGTGTAAATTACATCTATTGCTTTACCCTGGTTGAGAAGTGTAGTCCATATCTTTTTGCAGTGTAGAAGTTGCAAATTGCAGGATAATTTTTTTCTGAAACCAAAATGTTTATTGGAGAGTAAGTTGTTAGACTCTAGTTGGAAGGTAATGCAGTGATTAATAATTGATTCCATAACTTTGCACATGACACATCACAATGAGATTGGTCTATAGTTTTCAACCAAGCAAGGGTCACCTTTTTTGAAAATAGGGATGACTGTTGCTAAAGACCATAGGTTTGGTAAAGACCTGGTTCTGAATGATAACTCATATATTATGCTTAGTGGTTCTGCTAAGATAGTGGAGAGTTTTTTAAAGAAGAATGCACATAACCCATCAGGGCCAATAGATAAGGATGGTTTAAGGTGGCTTAGTTGTCATACAATTAGGAAATGAGGGGCATGAGCCATTACTGTTAACAAAGACTGAATTGAAGAACGTGTTGAAGAGGTTTGCCTTAACAGCTTCATTGCTGTAGTCTTTCCCATTAGGACCTTTTAGAGGTGGGATGGTTTTTGAGTCTTTAAGTTTGGTGTTTACAAAGATATAGAAGTCATGGGTAGATTTTGTGCATAGAAGATTTTCCTCTTGCTTGCAGTGGTAATAGGTGCATTCTGCCTTTATCTGTCGGCATAAGGTGTTGTATCAGTTTTTAAAATTAGCTTCATATTTAGTTTTGTTTTTACACCATAAGGATTTTTTTTTAGATTGAAGTTTTCTTATTATTTTGGGTAAATTGGTTTTTTTTTTGTTTAGGGGGGTTACTAATGGTACATATAGTTCAATGACTCTTTCAAGTTCAAGCAAGAAGGTGTTATAATGTTCTTCTGTAGTGTTACAGTCAGAGAACAGAATGTGCCAATGAAGAGATGATAAGTTGGCAGCTATGAGTTCATAATTGGCTTTTTAAAAATTGTATTTTGGAGATCCATCATTATAATCCTCTTTTAGTGGATGTAAATTTAGACAAAAGTCAATCATGCTATGGTCACTGTTTGAAAATGGTTCCAGTATTTGTAGGCCATAAATTGAGTTTGAGCTGTTGCAGAAGATGAGGTCGAGGCAGTTGTTTAGTCTGGTGTTGTTATATACTAATTGATCCAGTCCCAGCGTGGTAACAGCATTGTATAGGGTTGAATGAATGGGTTCAGATGTACATTCGTTTAGTGTCCAATTTATAAGAGGTAAGTTGAGGTCACCAATGAAAATAAGAGGGTGTGGGCAAGAGGCTGCCCATGTCAGTAGTGAAGTTAGCTTGTTTGCATGAGTTATATCATAGTCAGGACTCAATAGCAAAGTAAGAAGCCAATTGAGATATTTAAGGACAGATGATGGTTTTGGGAAGAGCAAACTCTTGTATAATTTGAATCTTTTTTAGATTTAGAGACTTTTTATAGGATATAGCAGCTCCACCTCCTCTACGGATTTTGTGATCAGACCGATAAACTTGATATTCTCTTACAGTGGTAATGGGGTCTGGGAAAGATGTATTTAATCACATCTCACAGACAAATATGATGTTGAATGTGGGTAAGCTTAGTAAGATGAAGAATTCATGCATTTTATTTGTGAGGCTTCTTGCATTGAGTAGTTTGTATTTAAGATATAAAGGAGTAGGTCTGGAGGAATTAAGAGGCATGCATTCCTAATGTTGGATGTTGGGTGATAGTTATTGTGATGTGGTTGTGGCTCTTGCTTTTGATACAATCAGCACTGTAGTTGATGTATAGATTAGTATTACCTAATTTGTGTAGTCTTTTGAGCTCAGAACGTAGTTCCCAGGATCATACACGCTGCTGTAAGGTTAAATCAGGACAAGAATGAAGATTCTTATGGTTGTTGTTGCTCTTTGTGAGTGAATTTATTGAGAAGATAAATTTGCATTTGCTTGATTCGTTTTTGCAAATGAACCTGCAGAGGTAAGGGGTCATCAAGCCATCTTTATTTTTGAGCTCAGGACCGACATGGGAAATATCAAGTATTTCATCAGGGGAGATGGTTGATGCTTGATATTCTCTGATGATGTTTTGAACATTAGTGATGTCATCATTTTCATTGACCTCTAAACCAAATAAGATGGCATTTGGTTGTTTCCATTCATGCTCAACGGCTTCTTTAATGAGGATGGGGATATCAATATTTGAAGGATTTGTGGTTTTTTGTGGATTGGGTTTTGGTTGAAGTTGTTGGGTAGAAGTATGGTTTGTAGATGTTTGGTGTTCGTTTTTTTGTGCTTTCAAGATTTGTTAGTCTTGCTTGTATAGTGTTCAGGGATGCAACAATGGTGTCAAGGGATGTTATACGTGTTTCTATGGTATCAACTCTTTCAAACAGGGTAATGTATTTTTCTAATTTGGGTCTGCATGGTGGGCAGAAATATGGAAAAGCATTGGTGGATGATTTTAGGAATAGAGTCATTTGCTTGGGTAATCCTAAGCAATTATGGTGAGTGTAGTTATCACAAAGAGAACATTTGATGTAATCTTCATTCCTCTTTAAAGATTCCTTGCATATAAGGCAAGAGCAAGAGCAAGAGTCTTGTGGTTCTTTAGGAGGGATTTCTTTTTTTTTAGGTTGTGGTTTGACATTGGATTGTTTTCCTGGCATGGTGAGTTTGTTGAGATGGTTTGTTGATTGAGTTATCAAACAAGATAATCAATGAAGTAATATCACACCAAACAGTCAATTATACTAATCACACTAGTCAATTAATTTAACTAATCAATAATCACTCTAATAATTAATTATACTAATCACTAAATACTAGTCAATTAATTGCACTAATCACTAATTTACACTAAACATTCTAATCATACTAATATTCAAAACGATTCATTAGCCTAAATAATAATCACTAGTCACTAATAATCTGTAATAATCTATTAATCACTAAAGATAAATAATTGTAGAATTATTTTACAATTATTATTTATTTATTAGGTTTGGGTGGCTACTGGGAGGTATATGTATTAGGCTGAAAATATAGGTGAATATCTTTTGGCAGAAGGCTACTCTTCTCTTGTCACTTCAGATCATCACCTAGTGAATTTAGGGATCAGGTCTGTCTTTTCACAGATCCCCTTGTCTTTGGTCAGTGATCTTGACAGTTTTACTGGAAGGTTAGTGCACCAGGATCCGGCCTTCAGTCATTGAAAGCTCGGTGGTTGGAGGTCTGTTGTTAATCGAGCTCCAATGGCTCTGGGCCACGGTGCACCATGGGGAATTAGGAGCTTTGGCTGTCCAGGATCTCCGGTGCAGGTGGTGGACCCCACAGGTGGTAAAGGCTCCAAGGGGCTCTGAACTAAAGCACTCCTCAGGGAAATTGGGATCTTTGACTCCCTGAGATCTCAGGTGCAGGTGGTGGAACCCACAGGTGGTAAAGGCTCCAATGGGCTCTGGGCTACAGCGTTCCTCGGAGAGATTAGGAGCTTGGCTCTCTGAGATGTCCGGTGTAGGCAGTGGTCTTGATGGGTGGTAAAAGCTCTATGGGCTCTGGGCTACAG
Source organism: Naja naja (assembly GCA_009733165.1). Taxonomy (NCBI): domain Eukaryota; kingdom Metazoa; phylum Chordata; class Lepidosauria; order Squamata; family Elapidae; genus Naja; species Naja naja. The sequence continues at coordinate 139,544,781 of CM019150.1, forward strand.
TGCCACCAAAGAATCGGAAGCTCTGGCACTCTGGAATCTCTGGTATAAGCGGTCATTAAGGGTGGCAATCAGGTGGCGAGTGCTCTGGAAAGCAGCCTTCCGTCACAGGATCAGGTGAACAATTGCTGATAACTGATGCAGGCGGTAACCCCACAGAGCCTTTCTTGGTCGGGGATGATCAGCAAATCTTCCCATGATCAATTAAATCAGAAAGGGAAACGGTATGAGCCCCACTTGTGATCAATTGACCAGCAGAGTGAGAGCCTCAGCTTCCTAGCTATGCGCTGCCATCTTCAGAACCCATCTTCTGGACTAGAAGACATCCAAGGTCCCTTCCAGCTCTATTCTATTCTATTCAAATCTGGAATATCAGTATGAAATTGTGGGAGTATCTTCTTACTTCAAGAAACTGTCTATTGTCCAGAAGAACCCTGCAATCTCAGCATTAAAAAAAATGTTTCCCTACTATGTTTAGCAATGAAAAAAAAAAGATTTCTTTTTAAAGATTCTTAAATATTTACAGTTTAGTTAGTGAAATTAATTGCCTGAAAACCTGTCAGGCTCAAAAGCACACACAGCAGGTGTCTCTTTGATTTAGTGATCATTAACTGACTTTTGCTGCTCTTTTGGACAAACACCCTGAAGGTGAGCCTGTAAATCCTATTTAAATTGCTTCTAGGAAGATATAAACATTTCTATTATAATTGTATGAGCTGTCTGGCTGCAGAAAAGGAGAATCTGTTTTCTGCTGCATTGATACAATCATACATACCTTGCTGACACAACCAGCCCAACCAAGCAGAAGTAGAATAGTTATCAGCATTTCACAGGTTCCAGATGGCAAATATTTGGCAGCTAATGCCCAACCACTTACTCATAAGAAGCCATTTCATTTGTCATTAAGGTACATCATTACTGGTGAAATTTTGTGTGTGTGTGTTTGTAGTTTTGAAAGGAGAATGAGTCATGAGATAATTTATATATTTTAAAAACCATGACTAACAGAAAACATCTAAATCCTTATGTGATCTATATAAATACATACACTACGGGCACTACGGCTGCTAGTGAAACTCAAGAATCCTCCCCATGAACCAGTAAATTGCTTTCATTTACACTTTAGATTAAAAGATTTAAGAAGTTTTTCATGAAAAGCTTTGATAATTCCCCCCCCCCTCAGGTGGAAGAGATGCCATTTTCTGTACATATGGCAAGGAGTTCATTTTTAAAAAATGCTTTAAATAATGTAGGAATACGAGGAAATCTAGAAAAATCAAACACAGACAATAATAGTGACTTTGAGAAAGCTAATTTTCTTATATTGATTTGTTTATACTGGATTAATACTATTCTAACAGTGATCTGAAGAGCTTAGTTCACTGTGAGACATTCCTCTATGTCAATCTTGTAAGATTGGCTGAGCTGAAAGGAAACAAATGAGTTAGGGTTAAGCAGTAATGTCATAAGCTGAGTGGAAGATATGACAATAAATTTTATCAATAAGGGGCTAAATATTCTTTCACTGCACTATATTCTATTTATTTACTTATTAAATACAGCTCTATCCTGCTACAATCCAAAATTTCTTCAGCAGTTTACATAGAACATAAATAGAAACAGTTGAAAAGATCCGTGGTAACAGTTTAAACCATACTAACACTTAACAAGCAACAGCAGGAAAACCAACAATAAGGACAAAGAGGACAAAGATAAAAATGATAAATGAAAATAAAATATGGCATCATAAATAAGGTTAAGGAAAACCTCCTGAAACAATTATGACTTCAACAAGTTCTGAAACTGTCAGCAAGGAGGGGGTACCCTCCTCCAGGAAGTCTTCCACAGTGTTCATGCTATAATAGAGATGCAGCACTTTCTCACTTCAGCACTTGAACTATGGGATTTTGTAGCAATTTCTCCCTAGATGTTATTATTGTTCAGGCTGGTTCTTCAGGTATCCTGGCACCAAGTCAGAAAGGATTTTATAGACCTTAAATTCTACCCAGCAAGGGGGATGTAATAGGTTATCATTTCAGGTCTTTGGTGTTGGTGTTTTAAGCACCCAATGCCAGGAACAATATCACATGTAGGCCACTGCATTTAAGAGGTTTGAATATGTTTGTCTGATCATGGCTTCCACCTGCTGTTCAAGCAGGAGCTGTGAGTCCAGAAGGGCTCCCAAGTTGAGCTTTCTCCACCCTGATGGGTAGTGGTTGCTCGCTAATGAGCATTTCTGGTGGTGTCAAAATCCTGAAGTTCCTCCTTACTTGGTTTCATCTTCAGTCTTTTCTGGACATGGGACAAGGATATCAGTAGCCCCCAAATGCTGAATAATCTCCTCTAGCAGCTTTATATTGATGCTAAAAAGCAAGAGAGATATGTGTATCTCCTGCCACATACCATACCTCAAAGACTAAGATATCAATCAAGCAGTCCAATAAAAATAGCAAGATTGATAGTATCAAAAGCTGCTAAAATTTACCACTTATTGCTTGTATGTACACCAAGAGTTTATGCACTGGAGACAAATTTTTGTGCGTCCAATCACACTTGGCCAATAAAGAATTCTATTGTATTCTAAAAGACTCAATAGGTACAGAATTAGCTTGCTATCCCATCCAGATCTCAACATTGGTTATCCCAGAAAGCAATCAATATACTCTTCATCCAATTCTCAGACCTGAACCCAGATTTAAAAAGGTCCAATTCATCTACTTCCTCTAGGGAACAATGCAGTGGAGTGTCATTGCCACCTGAATAATCTTCTTGACAATTGTGAGGTTGGAGCCTGGCTGATAGTTATCAAAGTACCAGAAGATAATAAGGAATCTCAGATCATGGTAAAATGATATTCACTTTAAATTTGAAAATATAGGTCACTGAGAATAGTTTTATCTAAATTATTCAGAAATCTGGGGTACAATAGGAATGAAATGGGGCTTCTAGAATATTTTTAGATAATAATCATTATTACTAAAATAATTGGTACACCATAATGGCCAGCTATTATTTTGTAAAACCAAAGAAGTAGTGTTCCTTAAGTGAATGTTTGAACTGTGAAAAAGAATTTATACCAATTCAAATATCACTGAATAATGATAAGCAGATCAAAGGAAATTCATTAGTGGAAATAAAATATTCAGGGATGCAGAACTGGAAGAGACAAAACATAATATCAAAATAAAAGAGTAAAAACACAAACAGAATGCTGGCAAAGAAAACATTACATAGTCAATTTATATAAAAGAGCAAGGGCTAAATGGATAAAGATAACCCCTGGTAATGGCTTACAATTGGAACATTAAAAAAAGAGAAAGAAATGGAAGGGTTGATTTTGGCTGCTCAAGAGCAAGCTATTCAAACTAACGCAATCAAGGCCAGAATTTTAAAAAAAAATCATCAAATGATTGTACAGATTGTACAAAGAAGCAGAAGAAATGGTAGCTCATATATTCAGCTTGTGCAATAAGACTGCACAAACTGATTATAAACAACAACATGATATCATTACCAAAATGATTCACTGGAACATCTGTAAAAATTATCATGTGTTTCTAACAAACAATTGGTGAGAAAATATAATTGAAAAAGCAGCAAAAATGACTAGAATTCAAACCATAATTTCTTGGTCCATAACCCACTAGATTTAACTGCAGTTGAAAAGAAGACATTGTGGATAACTGATGTGGCAATACCGGGGGATAGTAGAATAGAAGACAAAGAACTGAAAAAAGATCACAAAGTATCAAGATCTGAAAATCGAAGTTGAAAGATTATGACATAAACTAGCTATTGCGGTCCCAGTAGTTATTGGAACACTGGCTGCCATACTCCTAAAAAAACCTTTGACTGCAGTTAGAAAATGTACACAAAATTTCCATTTTTTTTCAACTATAAAAGCCATGCTACTTGGATCTGTATATATATTATGCTAATACCTTAAGACATAATTTATTCTTGGGAAGAACTCAATAAATGTGAAGACCAACACTAGCTAAAGAACTGGCAGCTGTGATTTCATACTGTCTATTTAATAATAAAAGGAATAGAGTAGAGTAGAGTAGAGTAGAGTAGAGTAGAGTAGAGTAGAATTATTTATTAGCCAAGTGTGATTGGACACATAATAAATTTTTCTTGGTGTATATGCTCTCAGTGTACATAAAAGAAAAGATACATTTGTCAAGATTCAAGAATCATAAGATACAACACTTATAGGGTACAATAAGCAATCAAATCATACTAGGAAACAGTCAATAAAATTGTTAGGATACAAGCGATAAAGTTACAGTCATACAGTCACAAGTGGGAGGGGATGGGTAATAAGGAGTGATGAGAAGATTAATAGTAATAGTGGTGCAGACTTTGTAAATAGTTGGACAGTGTTGAGGGTATTACAGGTGAAACTCAAAAAATTAGAGTATCGTGCAAAAGTTCATTTATTTCAGTAATGCAACTTAAAAGGTGAAACTAATATATGAGATAGACTCATTACATGCAAAGCAAGATAGTTCAAACTGTGATTTGTCATAATTGTGATGATTATGGCTTACAGCTCATGAAAACCCCAAATCCACAATCTCAGAAAATTAGAATATTACATGCAATTAATAAAACAAGGATTGTACATAGAACAATATCGGATCCCTGAAAAGTATAAGCATGTATATGTACTCAGGACTTGGTTTGGGCCCCTTTTGCAGCAATTACTGCCTCAATGTGGCGTGGCATGGAAGCTATCATCCTGTGGCACTCCCGAGGTGTTTTGGAAGACCAGGATGCTTCAAAAGCGGCATTCAGCTCTTCTGCATTGTGCGGTCTCATGTCTCTCATCTTTCTCTTGGCAATGCCACATAGATTCTCTATGGGATTCAGGTCAGGTGAGTTTGCTGGCCAATCAAGCACAGTAATCCCATGGTCATTGAACCAGGTTTTGTGCTTTTAGCAGTGTGAGCAGGTGCCAAGTCCTGCTGGAAAATGAAGTCAGCATCCCCATAAAGCTCGTCTGTGGAAGGAAGCATGAAGTGCTCCAAAATCTCCTGGTAGACAGCTGTGTTGACCCTGGACTTAATAAAACACAGTGGACCAACACCAACAGATGACATGGCTCCCCAAATCAACACAGACTGTGGAAACTTCACACTGGACTTCAAGCATCTTGCAGTGTGTGCCTCTCCATTCTTCCTCCAGACTCTGGGTCCTTGGTTTCCAAATGAGATGCAAAAGTTGCTTTCATCAGAAAAAAGGACTTTGGACCACTGAGCAACAGACCAGGTCTGTTTTCCTTTAGCCCAGGTAAGATGCTTCTGACATTGTTTGTTGTTCAGGAGCAGCTTGGCAAGAGGAATACGACATTTGAAGCCCATGTCCAGGATCCGTCTGTGTGTGGTGGCTCTTGATGCTCTGACTCCAGCCTCAGTCCATTCCTTGTGAAAGTCGCCAACACTTTTGAATGCCCTTTTTTTGACAATCCTCTCCAGGCTGCGGTCATCCCTGCTGCTTGTGCACCTTTTTCTTCCACACTTTTCCCTTCCACATAACTTTCTATTAATGTGCTTTGATGCAGCACTTTGGGAACATCCAACTTCTTTTGCAATTACCTTTTGAGGCTTTCCCTCCTTATGGAGGGTGTCAATGATGGTTTTCTGCACAGCTGTCATGTCAGCAGTCTTTCCCATGATTGTGATTCCTACTGAACCAGACTGAGAGACCATTTAAAGGCTCAGGAAGCCTTTGCAGGTGTTATGGCTTAATTAGCTGATTAGAGTGGGACACTTTGAGCCTAGAATATTGCACCTTTTCACAATATTCTAATTTTCTGAGATTGTGGATTTGGGGTTTTCATGAGCTGTAAGCCATAATCATCACAGTTATGACAAATCACGGCTTGAACTATCTTGCTTTGCATGTAATGAGTCTATCTCATTTATTACTTTCACCTTTTCAGTTGCATTACTGAAATAAATGAACTTTTGCATGATATTCTAATTTTTCAAGTTTCACCTTTTGCCTGTATGTACCAATAGTAATAAGTTCAAGGTGCAATTCCAAAACTTCTGGAGCATCACTTGAGCACCATCACCATTGACAAAATTACCACGAGTCATTTCCAAAAGGCATCTTGGAGCACCTTGCATACTGCAATGATACTTTTAATTTTATTAAAGAACAATATATGTGGTGCTCTCTGAGTTCGGTTGTTTTCTTGCAGATGTTTCATTACTCAAACTAGGTAACATCGATGTTACCTAGTTTTGGTAATGTAATCTCTGTAAGAAAACAACCAAACTAAGAGAGCACCAAGTACCCTTCATTTCATGAGCTGCGGTGGCATAGTGGTTAGAGTGCAGTACTGCAGGCTACTTCTGCTGACTGCCATCTGACTGCAATTTGGCAGTTCAAATCTCACCAGGCTCAAGGTTGACTCTGTAATGTATGCAGAGTTAATCTGATTGGTTATTGAAAATATGCAGAGTTCAATCTGATTGGTTGTTGAAACAGCGGGAAATCTGCATACCGCCATTGGCTACAAGCCGCGGCAGCAGGCTATAAAAGCTGCTGTGACCAAGCATAGTTCATTTGGGCATAGTTCTGAGCTGTAGTTACACTATTAAAATGAGCTGAAGCACTTTGCGTCCTGTCTTCTTCCGAACTTAACACTGGCGACGAAGGTGGGATTGTAACTGATAAGAAGACAACACAGAAGAAAGAGACAAGATGCCTGGGCTGAACACGCCACACCAGCCCAGTTCGACCCAAAGAACGAAGATTGGGAGTCTTATGCAGATAGATTCCAAATGTTCTTAGAAGGAAATGATCTGGCATCGATTTCTGAACAACGGAAAAGAGCGGTTTTCCTAACACACTGTGGCCCCGCAGTGTTCAAGATGGCAAAGGCTCTGGCTGTACCAGCAAACATGAAAGCAATGGCATGGGCAGACTAGGAAAGGCTATTGAGGGCCCACTACACACCCCAGGTATCATACCTGATCCGCAGACATGAATTCTACCATCACGATCAATGAGAAGAAGAAAGAATCAGTGACTTTGTGGCCAGCTTACAAAATCTTGGTGGTGCCTGTGAATTCATCACGCTAGAAGAAGCCATGCATGATCATTTTGTCTTGGGGCTTAAGGACCAGACGTTACAAAGTAAACTACTCATGAAACCAAACATTGCACTAAAAGAAGCCATCGATGAGGCAATAGCAGCAGAAGCCATGAAAACCTCCGCAGCCACAATGAGGAAGATGAACAGAATAACTACCCATCCAGAAGGTGAAAAAACCGCAACAACGCATTTTGACGAACTAGAGTCAGAATCAGAGTACAGCGGAGAAGAAGAAGAGATAAACAGACTCAGAATGGAGCGGAAATGGAACAACCAGGGCCGGAAGAAGCGAGACTTCCATTGCGCAGGATGTGGAGGGAACCACCCATGCACAGAATGCAGATTCCTGGAAGCCATTTGCCTCCGTTGCGAGAAGAAAGGGCACATCGCAAGAGTCTGCAAATCATCCAGAACTCCACCAAACAGAAGAAGTTCAATCCAAATAACAAAGACAGAGAAGTAAAACCCGGCAGCACAAGCGAAAAAATGGGGCATGGACGAGAAGCAAGCGGGAAAAATGAAACACATCAAACTGTAACAATTGGTCATTCTTCTTCAGTGAACAACAGGAAGGTGCATGTTGAGGGAAGACCCTGCCAGATGGAGGTAGACTCGGGATCATACCTATCCATGGTGTCATGGGACACTATACAGAGACTCATTTCAGAAATCCAGAAGAACCAATTCAATAAGCAAGCACTAACCCTCAAAGATTACCAAGGAAACAAGATTCCAGTAATTGGAACAAGAAAATTCAACGTTAAATTCAAGAATCACACTAAACTTCTACCATTGACCATCGTTGATAAAGACCGCCCAAGTCTTCTAGGACTGGAATGGTTCCACCCACTGGGCATCGAAGTGACTGGAATCAACCATGTAAGTGACTCAGAATGGGAAGAGTCATTGAAGAAAGAATTCCAAGAGGTCTTCAGCGACGGATTAGGCAAGTACTCAGGGACCCCTATTGCTTTCAATTTAGACCCCAACGTACAACCAATCTGTTCAAAAGCCAGACGAGTGCCATTTGCACTCAAAGCAAAAATCGATGAACAGTTAGACAAACTGATAGCTCAAGGGGTACTAGAGCCCACAGACCAGTCCAGATGGGAAACACCCATAGTTACCCCTGTCAAACCTGATGGCTCTGTAAGAATTTGTGGGGACTATAAGGGGACATTGAACCATGCACTGCAACAGAGTGCATATCTGGTTCCAGTGGTACATCATTTGTTACACTCCCTAGGTGGGGGTACTGTTTTCGCTAAATTAGACCTTGCCCAAGTGTACCAGCAGTTAACAGTAGACGATACGACTGCAGAGGCACAAACTATTGTGACCCATTGGGGTGCCTTTAAATGCAAAAGGTTGCAATTTGGAGTAAGTGTGGCACCAGGCATATTTCAAAGCCTTATGGAAAGAATGTTACAAGGGTTAACAGGGGTGGTACCTTATTTTGATGATGTGTTAATCTCTGCTAAAAATGACACTCAACTACAAGAGAGACTCAGAGAAGTTCTGATCAGGTTCAAAAAAGCAGGACTAAAAGTAAAAAAAAAGAAATGTACCCTAAGAAATGACAGAGTCGAATACTTAGGTTATATTATTGACAAACACGGTATCCACCCCACAGAAGCCAAAATTCAGGCAATAAAGGAAGCCCCCAGACCTAAATGCAAAGCTGACCTCCAAGCATTTCTGGGACTTATTAAGTTCTACCATATGTTTTTGCCACAGAAAGCAATCACTGCGGAACCCCTTCATAGACTGCTCAATAAAAAAACTACGTGGGTCTAGGGCAAAAGAGAAGAAGCAGCTTTTAACAGTATTAAGTGACAAATCACTTCTGATTGTGTATTAATACAGTTTAGTGAAAACCTACCCGCTCCCATTGCGTTCTATTCAAGAACATTGACAAAAGCAGAGAGAAACTATAGTCAGCTGGACAAGGAAGCGCTGGCTATAGTAGCAGCTGTCAAGAAATTCCACTAATACATTTATGGAAGAAAATTCACCATTGTCACCGATCACAAGCCTCTACTCGGAATTGTGGCCGGCGATAGACCAACTCCTATCATCCTGTCACCCCGAATGATGACATGGACCGAATTCCTCACTGCATACTCGTACAGACTTGTTCACCATCCAGGGAAGGAAATAGGGCACGCAGACGCATTGAGCCGCTGCCCATTGCCTATGAACACTGAAGATCTAGCACCTGAGACTTACACCTTTTTCCTAGAACAGTTGCTCAACTACCTGTGGATGCTGCTGAAATTGCAAGAGAGACCACTAAGGACAGTTTATTAGCACCTGTTGTGGGTTGGATAAAGAAGGGTTGGCCACAACAAGGACTAACGGATGTCTGCAAACCGTTTAAGTCCAGGCAAACTGAACTATCTGTGTTAAAAGGATGCATTCTATGGGGAAATTGAGTGGTTATTCCTGAAAAATTGCAGAAGAAAGTATTGACAATGTTGCATGAGGGGCACCCAGGGATTGTCAGAATGAAAGGGTTGGCTAGGAGCTATGTATGGTGGCCGTGGATAGACAAAATGGTTGAAAACTGGGTTGCAGGCTGTAGAAAATGTCAGGAACTGAGGCCCACACCGCCTATCGCCCCTAAACAGGAATGGGAATGTCCTAGGGGGCCATGGTCCAGAATTCATATTGATTTTGCTGGCCCAACAAAAGGGCATACCTTTCTGATTGTAGTAGATGCATATTCCAGATGGCTCGAGGTTATTCCCATGTCATCCACTACAGCAGAGGCTGTTATCAAACAGCTAAGGAAACTTTTTGTAACCCACGGGTTGCCCAATGTTGTTGTTTCCGACAATGGTCCCCAATTTACTGCCACCCTTTTTGAATCATATTTAGCACAGCAGGGCATAAGGCACGCCCTTACGGCCCCAGGCACCCCTCGACTAACGGCCGGGCTGAATGTATGGTTCGGTTTACTAAAGAGAAACTTCAACAGTTGGGTCCAGGGTATATCACTGAGAAAGTGGACAAACTGCTCAGTATCCAACACATTACCCCCAGCCCTTCCACTAATTTAAGCCCTGCCGAGCTCTTAATGGGCAGGAAACTCAGGTCAACCCTCGACCGCCTTCACCCCATGTACGTTAACAAAACACCTGTAGATTCCAGTAGCAAAACTCACATTTTTCAAGTAGGGGATCGAGTTTATGCTAAGAACCTTGTGGGTGAGCCATTATGGATTCCTGCAGAAATTACCCATGTAACAGGGCCCAGATCTTACAGGGTACAAACGGAGGACGGAGTCACTTGGAAAAGGCATATAGACCAATTAAGGTCCAGGAAGTCCCTAGAAGTTTGCCCAGGCTCGTTTCAGGACTCATTATGCACAACCCAAACCATGGGGGAAGGGGGAGACCATTTGAATAATGAACAAGTAATAGTTAATCCTCTTTTAAACGGAATAACACGACAAGAGCCACCTCAAGCCCTAACACAATCCCAACAACTGCCAACTCAAATTGAAGACAGCACAACCTTACCTGTTCAAGGGGATGCCAATGGGCTGGGAGTGGACTGGGAGGAGAGACCAGGTTGGAGTAACAGATGGGGTTTGAGTATGGGCTGGACCAGGTGGGGAGGGGTGTAATGTATGCAGAGTTAATCTGATTGGTTGTTGAAAATATGCAGAGTTCAATCTGATTGGTTGTTGAAATGGCAGGAAATCCACATACCGCCATTGGCTACAAGCCGCGGCAGCAGGCTATAAAAGCTGCCATGACCAAGCCATTCAGGCGTAGTTCTGAGCTGTAGTCACACTATTAAAATGAGCTGAAGCACTTCGCGTCCTATCTTCTTCCGAACTTAACAGACTCATCCTTCCAGCCTTCCAAGGTGGGTAAAATTAGGACCCAGATTGTTGGGGACAATATGCTGACTCTGTAAACTGCTTAGGAGAGCTGTAAAGCACTGTAAAGTGGTATATAAGTCTAAGTTCTATTGCTATTTCAACCTTGAGCTACAAATAGTCTCCTTTATTTGGTAACAACAACTCAATAGGTGGGCAAAAATGCCCAAATCTAGACTAAACATCTGGGTGATTGTGTCATTACCAACAATAATTTATCCCTTTGTTTTTAGAGATTTTCAACCTGTCAGTTAATAAAAGGCATCTCTCTGGCAGAGCTGTGTGAGGAAAGGTGAATTCACTGGAAGTCAGCAAGAAACTAAGACAGATACAATGGGTGAAGATCCTATATCATGTCTATAAACAACAGGATCTGGAAAATCATATTATTAGTGTTTAGTATTCTGCTTCTGCATTTTGGTAGTAGTTGCAAACACTGGGTTTCAAGGCTAACTATGCCTATTTCTCTCTCTTGCTCTAGCAATAGGAACAATCTTTGTGGACTACTCTGTCTTGTTTTTCTTAATACCCACAAAATGTAGCCATTGACAGTGCTGATTGTTTTCTCTATTGAATAAAGCATAGCAGTGGAGCTGAACAGGTCTGAGCACCATTGCTTAATTTTAGCCTTATGAGTATTTGTCTTTAAGTTGAAGACAACATATATTTGGCTCCCTGGTTTCCCCATCAAAACACTGATCACACCAAACTGCTTTTCTTCAGGAAGCTGGTTGTCTATTGTTTCTGTCATATCTTGTCCTCAGGAAATGAATAAAAACCACAATTTTGTATCCACTATCCTGGAAGCAAGTTTTTTTTTTAATTCAACAGTCTGATTTCTAAATAGATAGGATTACACCTTGATCTTATCTACCTGATAACAATTTATAATCCCCTGAAAGTAGCAAGGATCTCATTTTCAGGGTTTAAAAAGAAGTGGCTTATGTCATCAGTATTCCAGAGAACTGCAATCCTGTATCACACTTTCCTCTCAGTTTATATAAATATAGGCTACAATTATCCGTACTATGAAACCACTATACTATGTTCTTTTACTTGCTCCTGCTCTACAGCATCGACAGAGTTGAACTAAAACCAATTATTTAATTACTAATTTTAGTACAATGCCAAAATGTTCTTTGTAACATTAGGGTGGCACCACAGGCTCCAAAGAGAAAACAAGAATTGCAGCAACTGAAGATGTCAGGTTTTCCTTTAGGTAATGGGCTATTAAAACATTTTAAAGTAAAAATAAGAAGTCATAACAGGGACAGTGGTGTTAACCCATGATTGCCTTCCAAAGGTAAAAGGCTACAAGGATTTGCTCTGTCATAATGCCTGGTTGCTGGAGAAACATAGCTAAACATATTGGAGGTAAGAACAGATTCCAGACTCCATTCCCTGCTACTGCATATCCTGCATTTAGATAACACAACATTTCACTAAGATATCACTGTCTATAACAGATCTATTCTGGATAAGAAATTATATTATTTTCTGAGTTTTCACACTACATTACATACCTAAGCATTTGTTAATACCATAATAACACCAACATAACAACACCTGCACCATGACATTACAACCCAAGCTCGTCCCTTTCATATCTGCATTGCAACTTCACAAAGAGTTAATACTGAACAAATTGTATCATGAGATTGTGACACACATTTTCTCATTTGGCACCTTTTGTAGATGCCTATGATTGAACCATAAACTAATCAAGCAGACTTGTGACTGGGCTTACCAAGATGCTAAGAGGAGAAAAACAAAGTTGAAAACTAACCTGGTTCTGCCCATTGTACAAATACAGGTCTTTAATTGGTTTAATTAAACTAATTGTGGAAAGGTAGGATAGTATTTCTCCTCTCCAATGCATTTGCTTATAAACGTAGATGCATACAAGAGAATGTTCTCACATAGCGTGATGCGTAGTTTGCAATTTCATACTCTTTAGTTTTGAATTTTAAGTATTATGGTACTTGAATCCTTAACACAGCTTCATATCTTTTTAGTGGTATTATTAGACTTTACTATTTTTATTGATATGATATGGCTATTATTAATATGTCTTTGGCTGCTTTACTTTTTGTTTGTTTGTTTTATAAGCACATTCTTGCAGTTTGATAAGCTCCTTTGTAGAGTTCATCTAAACACTGAATTTTAATATATGCTTTTTTTCTTCTGATATGTTCACGATTAGTCTATATTATTAATAAAGTCCTTGCCTGTTGTCAGACTAAATGCTAAACCGTACTACTAAGTGTTTTATCAGAAGGAAATGATTATGGATGATTAATAGTACACCTTGTCTCAGCAATACATATAAGAGAAGCTGTTCAAGAATGCAGTCCAGAAGCTTCAGAAAGCCTTCAACAAGGGATAATGCTGGTGATAAAGCTCAGACTCTGATCCTTGGTGTGAAAGTACAGTCATATGAAGTTTATACAATAATGCCTTTGCTTAATTTCTGAAATTTTGACAATTATGAAAAAATTGAAAATGGAATAGAGATTTAAACAAGAATAGAACTGTCAGGATAAACATACTGTACTAGCATCTTTAAGAGGTACTGTTCTTCTTTGCACGATAACTTTCATAATATAAAATCATCAGATGGAACTACAGATGACTTGGCAACAATAAGAGTTAAGTCAGAAAATGGATTTAGCTACAGTGCTATATTTTAAGGAAAAGAAAATTGTTTTGTGCAATATCATGATATGACCCAAGTCTTTGTGGTAACTTTCACTTTAATAAGCAGAATGAGTGCTTTTAATTTCAAAGAATATAATAATCCTTAAGAGCTTTTGGGAAGAGAATAAATGATAGTTTAACTTTGTTTTGTAGGATTGTACGCTGCTGGTAGCAATGGCAATTAGTAAATTTACAAAGCAATGCTAATGTTATTCACCCTGCTTCCAGGTGTTCTGTTTTATGAGCAAGTATATCATTTAGGTAATTCCTTGGGCAGTTAGTCTTTTCTTATTGCATCATGAATTGGTATTTTATTACACATCATGTATTAAACAATATATTTTAATTTTTTTGAGAGAACTTGTTACTGTACTTAGGAATTTCAAAGCTTATGTGTCAAATAAGTGTTTTAAAGAAAATGGCAACCACTTTGAACATTTGCTATAATTTATATAATGTGTTCTCTATGGCAGGGGTCTCCAATCTTGGCAACTGTAAGATGTGTGGACTTCAACTCCCAGAATTCCTCAGCCAGCAAAACCTGTATATATTTGTGAACAGCATTCTGACATTTGTTTTATGACTTAATTTATGATGGCAAGTTTGAACACATATCATCCTGCTAACTATAAAAGCTGTGTTCTATATTTTATTTCCAATTGATGAAATTTTCTAATTACTTCTACATTGGCTCAACACTGAATATAGTTAATATGATTGGAGTCGTATATAATCTATTGTTATACTCGCCAAACGTTAGAGTTCTCCAAGGAACAGGATTTGTATTCTTAAAATTCTAAGATGGAATCTCTATTGAAAAGCAGATTAATTTCTGTTTCTTTTCCATTTGATATTTTTTTCTCTCTATGCAGTAATCAGATATTTTCTAGTAACTGCCTAGAATAAAAGGATGACTGAAGCTTTGGACAGGATTGGACACATGCAATCTCTCTCAACCCTTAGACTTCTCCATCCCTCAGTGTATATGGATATTTTGAGAGGCATGAAATGAACTTAAGAGATATCTAGTACACTATTGGTGGAGGGTGAAAGATAAACTCAATCAAATATAAGTAAGAGCTGTATTAAAACCTATCTTCTGGCGATTCAAGTAACAGGATGTAAATACTTTCTGTACTAATTGCACCCAGTGACCCTCTTTTAGGTAACCCATTTTCCCCTAGGGAGATACCAAGGGAAGTGCTGAGGCATCTGTGAACTTTCTGCAAGACAGATTTTTTCATGTATTCACCATTACATGTCAATGTAATTGCTAGTCTATTGGAAGTGTTTGGGGCAGGTTCTTATTATCTGGGAACAGTTTGACACTATTGTTCTTGAGGAAATTGACAAGATTCTTGGGAGTATGACCACAATCCATCATCATAGGGTGAGATATCATCAGTGATCTGGAGTTTAATCTGGATACTCTCCTGGATTTGTAATTGCTGCTGAAGGAGCAGTTTGCATTGATATACATCCAAAGCTGACAGAAGGCCTTTGTACTGCTATGGGTTGTATAACAGTAATACCCTTTCCAGAACCAACAAACCCCATTCAAGTGGTCTCAATGACTCTCTAAAAATGCAAATGGCCAGCTGTTTGCCAATGGATCTGGGGATTCCAAGGTGATATGGAGTCCTTCAGTGGCTCATTTGATTGTTTTCACCAGGTGTGTGTATGAAGGTTTATTGGATTTTGTATTTAAGGTTTTACTTCTGTAGGCCATCTGGAATGGTTGAAACTTACATTACACAGGGTGTTGGGTGACTATATAAATTTCCTTAATAAATAATACTTGCATGCAGCCAATATCTATGTACTAAATGTGTTGAAACTTTCAGAATGCTGCTACATAAATAACCACATAAATTCTTGACTTATAATGAAAACTGGGAACAGAATTTCCATTGTAAGTCATTACAATCATAAGTAGAGTCAGATCCAAGTTTATGACAATTTTTACAATTGTCATTAAGTGAATCACCATGGTAGTTAAGCAAATCACAGGGTTGTTAAGCAACTCCACCTTTCCCAATGGGTGGTTTTGACATTTTTTGCTGGAAATAAGCAAAAAAGGTCACAAATTGTGATAATGTAAGTTGCAACCATAAACATCAGCTGGTTCCAAGCATCTCAATTGTGATCAAATGATCACCTGGTAGTGTGACAATCATGTGAATATATGTCATATATCACTTTTTCTGAGGCCATCATAACTTTCAATTATTATTAAACAAATGGTGGCTAAATCAAGGATTACCTCTTATCACGAGAATATAGAGCTTGTTGGTTTAACATTACTTTCTAAAATTATTAATTGCCTGAATTATTTTACCAACATTTATAATGCATTCCAAAATATTTATTTCCTATAAATAATACAATGTATATTATATTCCTATATATAATATAGACCAAAAGCATTGCCATTTGTTGTCACTGAACTACACTGCAAAGCAATTAATTTCTCTTAATGAGAAACATACTTTACATAGATTCTACTATACATACAGTAGATTCCAAGTCTACACCAAGTTGAAACATGAATTGTTGGATTGAAATGTACCATCTTGGTATCAAATGCACCTCAGAATTATTCACTGTGAATTTTATAAGAAATATATTCTGAATACTCTCTAGGTTTACTACTATTCTGGGAATATTTAGCAAAAATTGATTTTGAGCATAGCTAACCAAAATATTTTTAATAATATTTGACATCTGATAAGTAGTATTAATCTGATAGTCCTTACAGCATTCAATGAGCCTTGGTGTATAATCATGCTCGTCATGTGACCATGGAAATGTCTTCAGATAATGCTGTCTCCCTGTTAAGAAACAGAGATGAACACCAACCTACAGTTGGTCATGACTGGACAAGGGAAACTTCCACCTTTAACAGAAATTATATAACTACATCATTTTATTAAAGTAAAAATGTCTAAGATGTGTAGAAATGTTCTAAAGAAATGAGTAAAATATTGGACAGCTTGACATGCAGGTGTTGTAATTCATAGTGACTGACAAATAGAAATAAATATCTTGGCAAGACTGGGCAGCTGATAAACACAAGCTGTCAATATTTGATTCTATCTGACAGTATCTATGTGATCTAATCTGGATTTGACAATGGGTCAATACATTTTGCTAAAAAATAATTTGGATCACCAGCTAAAGCAAGCATTTTTTTAAAAAAATGATTTTTATCTCTTGATTATCCAGTTTCAAAACCAAATTAAAGGATGAAATATTTAATATAAATCCATTGTTCAAAATCCAAATATTAAATATTTCATATTTCTTTCTATATAAACACATACGCACACACACACACATGTACATACAGAAGTGTAGTTAAAAAAAATAGACATATCCCATTAGGAAATTTCCCTGTGCTTTCACCTGAATAGGTTATTGTAATTAATCTAATTTAAAACGCTAAAGATATTTTGTTTTACAACCCTTTCACTTCTATTTAAAATTTAGTAAGGTGCATCAGCTATCATAGAGATCTCAATATATCAAGCTAATTTCAGTTCATGAAGGTCTAAATCTTGTTAATGAGGTTTATGCTAAAAGACCACCTATTCTAATCAACACTTTTGTTCTGCAATTCCTTGCACCTGTAATATTTTTTTCCAGTTATACTTTAAAAACCCATTTAAATTAATACATTATCCATTATATTATCCAAATACTTTATATTTAAATACAAAATAATTTCAATTTTTTTCCAGAAAACAAAAAGAGAAAATGAAACATTTAAGTATTGCCCCTACAATTTTATTTTGAATATTATAGGTTGGTTTCTTCACCTGAGTGTCTTTCAAATGAGTACACCCCAGCTGTCAGATTAACAATAGCTATGCTGACTAGAACTTCTGGAAGTTGATACCACACATGTGGAGCCTGCCATGAATGAAAAAGACTAGACTAATATAGGTTTAAATTGAGATGCTGAGGGGCCAGAGAAGGGAAAGAAAGTCAGTGTCAACCTGCAAAACTACTTCAGCTGAAGCCATACTTATTTCTGCTTCATTTCTTGGTTGCCATTCAGGGAGAGGGGGGAGACCATGCGGGGGGGGGGGACTCAGGAATGTGGTGCCTCAGCCATCTAGCCATAATATCTACCAGCTGGTGTGAGAACCAAGATCATGTCAATGGACACCTGTTGAAGCTGAGTGGGAACCTACATCTGGATGGATTGGCCCATGTTACCTGAGAGAAAAAAAAGGGGTGAGAAGATCTTATTCTTTTAACTATCCCTAAGCGTGGGAATAATTTACAGCTAGCTTCACCTTTCTAAGTGCAGATATGATGTACTCAATAAAGGATCTCTTGAATCTTTATTGAACAAAGCATTAGAGTCCTGACTTCCCTGAGTTCATTACTCAGAATGATGACAGACAAATTCAGGTTACATGCAGTGGTGGGCTGCAACCAGTATAACAACTGGTTCAGTGAGTGTGTGCTTTGTTTGTGTGTGCACACAGCATTCAAAAGCTGTCAATTTTAAGCTTAAAAACTTACCTTCTATGTCAGTACTGGTGAGTAAAACAGCTGACGCTTGGCAATCCGTTGTGCCGCGTGAATCAGCTGAGCTAAAAAATAAGGATATATAGGACAGGAAAGGGCAGGAGCGAGTGGGTGATGCCAACTGCTCACTGGAACTACTGGTTTGCTAGAACCGGTTCAAACCAGTAGCAGCCCACCACTGGTTACATGTGAGACAAGTCACAAGTATTTTATCAATTAACAATTATTTATTTATTTATTTATTTATTTATTTATTTATTTATTGGACTTGTATGCTGCCCCATCTCCAAAGACTCGGGGTGGCTCACAACTAAAACAACCACAATAAATAATTAAAAAGGAATTAAACTGATCACAAGCCCAAAATAGTAAATCTAAAATTTAAAATAATTTTTAAAAAACTGCCCCCCCCCCAGGGAGGGGTCACAGCCCTGATTGGTCGAACAGCCAGGTCTTCAAATCATGGCAGAAGGTGCGGAGGTCAGGGGCCAGGCGGAGCCCCAGGGGTAGTTGATTCCAGAGGTCGGGGGATGCGACAAAATAGGCTCATCGCCGGGGGACTGCCAGCCAGCATTGACTTGCCGACGGGACCCTGAGGAGTCCTTGCCTGTGTGCTCGCACAGGGCGGTTGGCACTCGATATTGGCAGGAGTCGCTCCCTTAAGTATTGACATGTACATGTCGTGTAGGACTTTGTATGTTAAAACCAAAACCTTGAATCTCACCCGGAGTGCAACTGGCAGCCAATGCAGACCGTGCAGGAGGGGGGTAATATGGGAGAATCCGGAGACTCCCATCACCACCCGCGTGGCCGCATTCTGCACCAGCTGCAGTCTCCGGATGGTATGCAAGGGCAGTCCTAAATAGAGAGCATTGCAGTAGTCAAGTCTAGAGGTGACAAGGGCGTGAGTGACTGTGCGCAGGGCATCTTGGTCCAGAAATGGGCGAAGCTGATGAACAAGGTGGAGTTGAGCAAAGGCCCCCCTGGCAATGGCCCCCACCTGCTCTTCCAACCGGAGCCGTACATCCAGGAGGACCCCCAGATTCCGCGCCCTATCCACAGGGGGCAACACCTCTCCCCCTATGGCCAAAGATGGATACTCCTGACTGAGCCGAGATGCCGGTATGCACAGCCACTCAGTCTTGGCCGGGTTGAGTCGAAGCATGTTCCCATTCATCCAAATCCGTACCACATCCAAGCACTGGGTCATCAGGGAGAGGGCATCACTGATCTGGTTCGGAGTGGAGATGTACAGCTGGGTGTTATTCGTGTACTGATGGTATCTAACCCCAAAACCACGGATGATCTCACCCAGCGGCTTCATGTAGATGTTAAATAAAAGAGGGGAGAGGACCGACCCCTGAGGGACCCCACAAGAGAGGACCCTCGGGCTCGACCTCTGCCCCCCCTACCAGCACAAATTGCGATCACCCTGAGAGGTAGGAGGTGAACCACTGAAGAACAGTGCCCCCCACTCCCAACCCCCCGAGGCGTCGCAAAAGGATACCATGGTTGATGGTATCGAAAGCCGCTGAGAGATCTAATAGGACCAGGACAGAGGAAAAACCCCTGTCCCGCACCCTCCAGAGATCATCCATCAGCACGACCAATGCGGTCTCTGTGCTGAAACCGGGTCAGAAGCCCGATTGGTACAGATCCAGGTAGTCCGCTTCATCCAGGAAGAGTGGAAACTGCCAAGCCACTACACTCTCAACAACCTTCGCCAAAAGGCGAAGGTTGGAGACTGGACGAATGCTGTCTAACACGGTCGGGTCCAGGGCAGGCTTCTTCAGGAGGGGCCTCACCACCGCCTCCTTCAAGGCAGAGGGAAAAACACCCTCTCTCAGTGAAGCGTTGACAACTGCCCAGAGCCAACCGCAGGTGGCCTCCCTGGAGGCATAGCCAACCAGGAAGGACACGGGTCCAACAAACATGTGGTGGAACTCAGACAACGCATAGTCCTGTCCACTTCATCCTCGGAAACAGGATCAAACTCATCCCAGGTCACATTAGCCAGACTCCTTGCACCCTGTTCCTCAGACCACTGCAAATCGAAGGACAATTCGCTCTGTATCCGGGCAATCTTATCCGACAGATATTGACCAAATTCCTCAGCCCTTCCCCGCAACGGGTGTGCCCCTCCCCCATACGAAGGAGAGAGCAGGTAGTTCGAAACAGGGTGGCTGGGCGGTTATCTGCGGACACTATGAGGGCGGAGAGATAAAACCTTCTCACCGCTCTCATAGCTGCCAGGTAAGTCCTAATATGGGCTCTTAGCTGGGCTCGGTCCGATTGGGAGCAGGTGGACCTCCACCTGCTCTCTAAACCCCTCTGATGATGCTTCATCTCCCGGAGCTCCTCGGTATACCAGGGAGCCATCCGGAATCCACGGCATGTGAGGGATCACATGGTGAGAACCCTGTCGAGGGCACCTGATGCAGCCTGTTGCCAAGCAGACGCCAGATCCTCAGCAGAGCTGTGAACAAGGGAAGAGGGAAAAAACCCCAATCCGCCTGGAACCTCTCAGGGTCCATCAGGCATCTGGGGTGGAACCATCTAAGTGGCTCCTCATCCCAGCAGTGGGGGGCGGCCTGTTGGAAGACCAGCCGTACGAGATAGCGATCAGACCATGGAATGGGCAATGCCGTAAAAATGGCTTGCCCTCTGTCACTATGCCACTGTTCAGAGACAAAAACTAGGTCGAGAGTGTTTCCCCCCTCATGAGTCAGGCCTTGAATCAATTGGGTCAGGCCCATGGCATCCATAGAAGCCATGAATTCCTGGGCCAAACCCGACACTCCCCCCAGGGAGGGCAGATTGAAGTCCCCCAGGACTATAAGATCCGGGAGCTCCACCGCCACCCCCGAGAGGACATCGAGAAACCCAGGTAAGACTACTGCCACACAGCTGGGGGAAAGGTATGTGAGCAGCAAGCCCACCCGACCACTGGGCCCCCACCTCAGGAGGAGGGTCTCACTCCCACCTATCTCTGGAACCGTGACCTCCCTTGGAATCAGGGTCTCCCGAATAACCACAGCCACCCCACCACCCCTTCCCTGGGCCCGTGGCTGGTGCAGAACCCGGAAACCTGGAGGGCATAGATCAACCAGAGGGACCCCTCCCTCTGGGCCCAACCAGGTTTTGGTGATACAAGCCAGGTCCGCAGTCTTCTCCTCAATGATTTCACGGAGGAGGGAAGACTTATTAGCCATGGACCTGGCATTAAAATACACCAGCTTAAGCCCAGGGGTCCCAGTTCCTGTGTCCCCTAGGGAGGAGGCCATAGGGTCGGAGCGTGCCACCACACAGAGATGGCGGGTACGTGCTCCCGATACATGATATGGCGTATGCCTCGATGTCTCCTGCCAATCCCAACCACCCTGGGAATCGCGGTCCCCACCTCACACCCTGGGGCCCCGCCGGCCACCAACCCCCACCCCCCACCAAGCACCGGGCTGCAGCCCACATCCCTGGAATCACTACCCACGCTCCTCCCTAACCTTCTTAATAATTTTGTTAAAAATTTAGCTAAAGGGGCCCTAGTGACCCTCTTTTTCCTTTTAATAGAGCCCCACCCATCCCCATCCCCCTGCCATGCCATCTCTCTGGGTTCCAAGACCCATCCTCGAGGTAGGCCAGAGTTAGAATATCAGGCCAAACCCGAGAAGGAGGGAGTCCCCTCAGGGCCTGCAATTCCGCTACCGAATAGGTTCGAATGGTAGGACAGCATTAAAGGACAGGCACAAGGGTTGTCAAAGATGACAATGACAATGCGGCAACAAAGTCTGGTATAAGGAACTTGGTAAGGACCCGGTTGATAGCTGGTTGGGAAGTCCAGATTCAGAAAACCAGGCTGCCCTCTCACGACAGACCTGTGGCAGATATTTAAAGCTCCAATCTGGGCTAGGCCACGCTCTCTCACCGCGGGCCTCTCCAACACGTTCCGGCTAAACTGATGACATAAAGATGTTAAAATAGGTCCTGAGGGGAAAAAATGTGTCCCCCCGCTGGTCTCTCACCCCAGCAGGGAGTACAACAAAAAGTCCCATAGCCATTGACCAAGTTCAAGGGTGAATATCAGCACTGGGTATTCGGACCCAGGCCACCAGGGTGTACAAACCCACCCTTCCATGGCCTAAGGTACACTACAGCTGGTTCGCTCCCAGTGGGAAAAGTACCTTGCAGTTCAGACTGATGATTTGAAGACCTGGTTGTTTGACCAATCTGGGCTGTGACCCTTCCTTGGGGGGGATGGTTTTTAAATTTCTTAAGTATTGTAAGTTTGTTTTTATTTTGGGGCTTGGTTTAATCTTTTTTAATTATTTATTGTTGTTGTTTTTAGCTGTGAGCCGCCCCGAGTCTTTGGAGATGGGGCATACAAGTCCAAAAAATAAATAAATAAATAATAAATAACAAAGAAGGAGAAGCAGATGAGGCAAGATTTTATTTTATTTTTTATTTTAATTACATTTATATGCTGCCCTTCTCCGAAGACTCAGGGCAGCTTACAATTTTTTGGGATACAACCCAGTGTGCTCAGCAATAGCCTTCATTCCATTGTATATGCCTCCTTATCACTAAGCAGAATTTTTACAAGGTCAGCTTATTGCCCCCAACAATCTTGGGTCCTCAATTTACCTACCCCGAGAGGATGGAAGGCTGAGTCAACCTTGAGCCTGGTGGGATTCAAGCCTACAATAATTGTAGACAGCTGGGTCTTAAGTGCAGGCATTTAACAGCCTGAGCCACCAAGGCCAAGATGACAATGGCAGCAGATAATGATGAAAGAGTTCAGGGTCCAGGAAACAATGGTCACAGAGGAGGGGTGGTCGGGTGGTTGGCGGGCAGATTTCCGGCCAAAAACCATCTGGGATAAGATCAGGACTGGTGGCAGATCCAGGACCAGCACCACTGATCTTCCTCAGGTCCCCCGGAGTCACCTTCCAGGCCCCCGTCCCCCCATGGTTAAAACAGCCGGCATCTCCACCACTACCATCGTCGACCCAGGTGGAACCGGCCTAGCCCCGTTGGTCCAGGGACAGGGCCGAAGCCACCGCCCATAACCACCAGATGAGGGCCAGCCATTAACTCCCCCATCTCATGGGTCCCATGGCTGCTCCTTGATCACTCCTGGAGCAAGCACCGCTCCAGGGGAAGTCCCCAAGCCGTGGCGGCCCTCCGACCAGCCAACTCCAGGGCCGGGGGCCAGCCACAACTGCAGCCGCCGTCCCCTGTCGCTCCAGAAAAGTCCAATGCCTCCGGCGCCTCCTCTCCCCTCACAATCACTACCAAAGCCCCACTCCACAACCTCCAAAATTCGGGAAATCCACAGGGGAGGAAAACGCCGGGTTCAAATCTGCCAAAGCCTTCACCGCTACACCCGCCTCCATGCGGCCAATGCTGAGTCATGCGAGCAACCACAGATGACTCAGGGGCCTGGAGAACAATGCCGATCTTCCGACAAGCCAAGCCAGCGACCCTCGGCGAAAAAAAAAACTCCGGTGAAGAGTCTCACTGCTTCCCAGGGACATCCGACGCCGAAGCAGGTACTGTGGGGGCTACTAATCCCCCTCAATGCCCTCCCAGACAGCCGCTGGCCCTCTTGCCATTCCGGAGCTCAGCGGAGAATGGCCATTTCAACGGACATGCGGAGAAGAATTATCATGTGTCGAAAACTTGTGCTCGTTCAGATCTTTTGAGACTGCAGGTTGAGTTCAGTAATCTCCCTCACAATGGTATTATTAAAGTTTTGTTTTTCCAAGATCACCACATTGAGATCTGCTATAGAGTATCCTAGGAAACTGAAATGGTTTGATATTACTTTTTTTTTAATCTTTATGTCAAACCAGTATATCAAATGTAATAACAGATTCTTTGGGTCAAAGCCTGTTCCATTTGTTAATCAGCCAAGGTGCTACCAGGGTCCTAACTTTTTACTGCCGTACATTAACATAGCTGTCCCCTTGCAATGAAAATAAAGTGTCATTGCACAGGTCTTTCTCAGTCAATCAGAAAATACTTTGATCAAATGGGGAAAATTCAAGCAATGGGCTTCATCTATAGCAATGTTGGAGTCTGCATCTCCAGTGGTGGGATTCATTTTTTTTTACTACCGGTTCTGTGGGCATGGCTTGGTGGGCATGACGTGGCTTGGTGGGCATAGCAGGGGAAGGATACTGTAAAATCTCCATTCCCTCCCCACCCCACTAACCTGCTTTCCAGCTCTGTTTTCCTGTGCAGAACAACAAAAGAAGACCCAGCCAATCAGCTGGGACTCAGGAAGCAAAGAATAGATGGGGGTGGGGCCAGTCAGAGGTGATATTTGCCAATTCTCTGAACTACTCAAAATTTCTGCTATTGGTTCTCCAGAACTGGTTAGAACCTGCTGAATACCACCTCTGTGCATCTCCCACATTAAACTTCAAACATGTTATTGTTTCTCTCCTTACATTTCTAGCCCACCACAAAAATGGGGTGGGGGAAAATCAAGATAAAAAAAGACTTCCTTTGCTTTTTAGATGAATCATCTGCTATTTACATAGTACCTGCAATTATGTGTGCATGATGTTCATTTGCTTTGCAGATCATAGAACAGATCATATTACACAGATTAATAGGTTAAGTTTACTAGTGGCCAGTGTGTTTTTGGATCCAGCTCAGTTTTCATTTTAAGGTTGTTTGAAGGACTGCCCCCACTTTTAGGGTCCTGCTATTTCGGTTCTAGAAGCCGAGTACTGAAATTGCTGAGTGCTAGAAATTCAGTCTGTGCATTACTTTATGATATTTGTGAAACAGCATTATTTAAATAATGTTTTATACAATATTTTAATATACAGTTGTGGTTGACAGCCATTTTGAAGTTGTATTCTATTGTAACTGGTTTTACTAATTCACATTCTATTGTAACTGATTTTACTATTCACTGCCTTGGCTCACCAGCATTCACAGAGAAGTCAGCCAAGTACTCATAGTACGTGGTCAAGCCATTTCTGAGCTCCAGAACATAATCAGGTAGATGAATCTTGAGGAAAAGATCTTACTCAAAATCAGATCTACCTTTAATTGAAAGCCCAGGTGATCTTTACTTCCAGCCCTATTGACTACTAATTCTTGACTTTAATATCTGTGGAATTTTACATTATCCCCTGAAAGCTGGCATTCAATCTGCCATTCAATCTTTGATTTTGGCCTTAATCATTGCCAGCTATCATTCAATACTTCTAAGCCGAGCAGGTGGTTCTTAATTCTGGGATTACAGGTGACATGCGTAAAATGCATAAAATCATGAAATCCATAGAGGAGGCGGTGTTGCTATCTTCTATAAAAAGTCCTTACATTTAAAAAACATTCAAGTCACCCAGGAGCTTGCTCTTCCTGAGACCATCGTCTGTGAACTGTCCTTAAATATCACATTTCGATTCTTACTATGTTACAGAGCCCCTGATTATGACATCGAACATGTAAACAAGCTAAATTCACTACTAACATGGGCAACATCCTGCCCACATGCCTTTATCTTTCTTGGTGACTTCAATCTACCTCATATTAACTGGACCTTAAACGAATGTAATACTGAACCCATACATGCTATCTTCTACAATGCTGTAACAAATCTAGGACTGGAACAACTAGTAACCAACAATACTAGACTTAACAACTTCCTCAATCTCATCTTCTGCAATAGTTTGAACTCAATTTATGGAATACAAATTAAAGAACCATTTTCCAACAGTGACCACAACATGATTGACTTTTGTCTCAATATACGTCCGTACAAAAATAATCACAACAGCATGATCCCCAATTATAACTTCAAAAAAGGCAACTATGATCTTATAGACAACAATCTCTCATCACGTGATTGGCAATCTCTATTTACTGGATGCAATACTGTTGAAGACCATTACAACATATTTTTACTTGAAGTCAAAAGAGTCATCAAATTATATGTACCAATAACAACTCCCAAAACCAGAAAAAACAGTTTACCCATAACAACAAGGAAGCTTCAATCCCAAAAAAAGATCACTTTGGTGGAAAAACAAATCTGGTCACGTTGTCAACTTCAAAAGCCGATACAAAAATTCATGCCACCAGATAAAGACTGAATGCACCAATTATGACTTTAAACAAGAGGAAAACCTTCTATGCACCAATTCCACCCGCGCTTTCTACAATTTTGTAAACAATAAACTAAGACTCAAGATCCATCCCACCCCTGACAGGACCTAATGGTTAAGACTGCAACGACGACACCATCAAAGCCAACCTCTTTAACACATTCCTTGGCTCAGTATTTGTAAACAGCAATGGATCATGCCCAGTATTACCTAGTCAAACCACAGACAACTACAATGATCTAATACATATCGATTTTACAGAAGACAATGTTGAAAAAGCACTACACAATCTAAAACCATCTCTATCTACTGGACCGGATGGAATGTGTGCCTACTTCTTAAAAAAGCTATCCACTGCCATAGCCAAACCTTTAAGCATAATCTTTGAAAAATCTTTCAGGACCAGCTCCTTGCCAAACCTATGGTCACAAGGCATGGTCATCCCCATCTTCAAAAAGGGAGACCCCAGTCTAGTTGAAAATTACAGACCAATCTCTTTATGCTGTGTCACCTGTAAAGTCATGGAATCAATTATTAACCAATCCATTATCCTCCACTTAGAGACAAACAACCTACTCTCTAATAAACAATTTGGTTTCAGAAAAAAACTACCCTGTAATCTACAACTCTTACACTGCAAAAACATACAAACTACACAACTCGATCAGGGCAAAGCAATCTACATAGACTTCTGTAAAGCCTTTGATTCAGTGGTACATGACAAACTACTACTAAAACTAAAATCTTATGGTATCTCTGGACACCTGCATAACTGGATAGAAGCATTCCTGTCAAACAGAAAACAAATGGGCAAAATTGAGAGTGTCTTATCAAATTCTGTACCTGTCAACAGTGGTGTCCCCCAAGACAGTGCTCTAGGACCAACTCTCTTCATACTCAACATAAATGACCTCTGTGATCATAATAAGAGCAACTGTGCACTCTTCGCTGATGATGTAAAGCTATTCAACACCACAGACAATACTGCTACCCTTCAAAAAGACCTCGACTATGTATCAGAATGGTCAAACAAATGGCAACTTCAAATCTCAACAAATAAATGCTCTATCTTACATACTGGCAAAAAAAATCAGAAAATAAAATTCAAGCTGAATAGTCAAGACTTTGTTGATGATCCAAACTCCATCAGGGACCTTGGAATACTCATCTCTAATGATCTAAGTGCTAGAGCCCACTGTAACTACATAGCCAAAAAGGCATTAAGAGTTGTTAACCTAATTCTACATAGCTTTTTCTTTGGTAATATCACACTACTAACTAGGGCATAAAAAACATTTGCTAGACCAATACTCGAATACAGCTCATCAGTCTGGAACTCACATCATGTATCTGATATTAACACAGTTGACAAAGTCCAGAAATATTTCACAGGAAGAGTTCTACACTCCTCTGCTCGTTGCAGAATAACTTATGCCACCAGACTTGAAATTCTAGACCTAGAAAACCTAGAACTATACCGTCTTCGGTCCGATCTAAGTATAGTATATAAAATCATACATTGCAATGTTGTACCGGTCAATGAATACTTCAGCTTCAACCATAACAATACAAGAGCACACAATAGATACAAACTCAAGGTTAACCGCACCAAACTTGATTGCAGGAAATACAACTTCAGCAACAGACTGGTCAATGTCTGGAATACTCTACCTGACTTCCCCAAACCCCAAAAACTTTAACCTTAGACTTTCTACTATTGACCTCACCCCTTTTCTAAGAGGTCTGTAGGGGGTGTGCATAAGTGCACCAACGTGCCTACCGTCCCTGTCCTATTGTTTTTTTTATTTTTCTTATATGTATTCATTTCATGTATTTATAACTATGTTTATTCTTATACTTATTATCTTGCAAGCAATTGACAAATAAAATCAAATAAATAAATAAATAAATAAATAAATAAATAAATGAATGCTCAGCCTTGCAAAACACTTTAAAATGGTTTCTTTAAAATGTAAACTATACAAAAAGTTCAAAATAGTTTTTATCCCCCAATTTGTAAATAAAAAGCACACCCCTATTGTGTCATTTTCTGATTTAAATGCTACACCTTTCCAAAATATGCCAGTCAGTTGATTACTTCAGTAATATATAGGCTGTAGTAATTTACCAAAGCCACCATGATCTACTGTCTGAAAAATGTGATTACTTATGAACAGTTGTTCCAAGGCCAGCCATTTTATAATCAGCTTTGACCAGCAATCATTAAACAGCTTTTAATGATAAAGTGTACCAGTTCTACAAGGGCAGCTACATTATGTTAGGTCAACAATCTGCATTTTAAGTAGAGTCTAAATATGTATTTTCCCGGCACATTGGAGCTGTTAACAGCTTATTGGCTCGATATTACAATTTACAAACATTTCCCACATATACAGTATATGTATCTCATTCTTATGTTAGAGTACGCGGCTGGGCCCAGTATAATGACTACTTTAGAATCTCATAATTAATTTTCTACATGCCTTTCTGATTAAAGAGGACATTAATCAATATGTATTTATTAAATGTTGCAAACTATAACACATATAGGAAGAAATTTAAATTTCATACCTTTGTTGCAGCTTTGTTGTTCACCTATTACCTGAAAGTTTAAAACACTATCATATTCTAATCTGGCATCCTCTAAAAGTATTAGAATTTCAACTTCCCAAATTGATATCCATGGACGTCTCCTAAAAAATCTTTCATCCACATTGGCCAAAAACGTTAAAAATTCTAGGCACTCATGTGTTGGATGCTTGTGAGGGCAATTGTAAAATATTGTGAAATTTTGCAAGATGGTTATGAATGACTATGCCTAGTGTGCTGATGAAGTCATTGTAGTGGATGTGACAAAGCAGGTTCTTAAACATTTACCATCACAAAACTGGTTTTAGGTCACACTCAATGAAACCTACCAATATGGGACAGACGTTATTTGTTTTCCAGCTACCGCTGGACTAATTAGGACAATTACTGCAGTTCCTTTCTCAGAGTTATTGTAACATGCTGTGCATAGACCTGACCTTGAAAATTATCTGGAAGCTATATGTGGTATCATTCTAGTGCAATCAAGCAGGGTTGGTGGGGTCTCATTGATTAAATATTTATAGACACCTTTCCATCACAGCTTCTACCATCTGGAATGATATCTCCATTCATAGATTCCTAATGAAATTCAAGGAATTATTAAAAACCTAATTGTTCTCCTTTGAGATTAGAGTTATGAAATCCATATTACTATTGAGTGCATTGATCTTCTGTTAGGCTATGATTTTTTTAAAAAGTTGTTTTATAAAAAAATAAAGTAAAAAAATTAAACCTGCCAGAGTTGCCAAGAAGTCAGGCACCCTCAAAATTATTAATTTATTTATTTGTGTTTAAATCAATATAAATGATCCATCTCATAAATGGGACACTAGAGAATTTACAATAATTGAAAAAGTACAAGATTAGAAACATATTTAAGAACCAATAAAAGCACAAAGTGGTTGCTGAAAGCATCATACTTTTACAGCGTGACCTTATTTATTCTGTTGTGCCTCCTCCCTTACAAAAACAAACAAACAAACAAAAACAGCCAGGTCTCAAGAGTTTCTAAAAGACAAGTAGAATTGGGTCTGACCTAATTTCAGGCTGTATGGTATATCAGAGAGAAGGAAGGAAGGAAGGAAGGAAGGAAGGAAGGAAGGAAGGAAGGAAGGAAGGAAGGAAGGAAGGGGGGAAGGACTTTCATTTGGTAATGGGAAGACAAATTCTTATGCACATTTTTTTTCTTCTTATTCTCATTCAGCTTGATAAATGAAATTTCCGTGCTTTAGAAATCATTATTGTTATGCCTTAAAGCGGTTATGTCAAACGAGAGTAGAATGTTGCCAAAGTTCTAATGATATGTCTGCATGTATTTAATTGTGAGGTTGCAAAAGATGGATATGAATGTTTCCCCCATCTCTCCAATTGACTTCAGCTCTCCAGTTCTCTGGATTCCCGTTAAATCCTAAAGGAGGAGCTTTCACAAAATGACTTTCCATTTGGCTTTTTTGTATTACTGCCATTACTAAGGAGTTTATTTTTGAAAAGTATCTAGGAAAAATCTGCACTTGGTAGAAAAGTTAGTAAGAACATTTATGCCAAAGTGTACTATTCACTGGATCTCTTTAAATAATTTCTATTAATTACATTTTGTAGGCATTTGTGAATGACATTGAATACTGAGTTGTGTGAGTTGCTAGAGCTGCCTCATTGAGCCCAATTCATTATTAAATGTTTTGATTGAGGTTTTTGAAAAGATAACCTTCCTGGTTGTTGTTTTTTTTGTTGTTGTTTGTTTAAAAAGAATTTAGGGAATGGGAGCACATTCAATCCCCAGATTTAACTGTTGCAGTATAGGTACCATATGTAATTTATTTTCAATCTTTTAATTAAGCTGAATATAAATTTCTGCATAAGGTTATTTGCCCCCATGCCACCACTCTCTCCTCCTGCTAAATAAATAAATAAATGGAAGTTCAAGGCTGCATTTTTTTTCTGGTGTTCAGTTAATTTTGTTGCCATTCTGGCAGGATGGGAGCTGGCCATGTTTCACACAGCTGTCCAATTAGAACTTCCCCAGAGTGATAGACAGTAATGAAATATAAAAAGAGGTTAATACTGAGCTTGGCAGTGCTGTCACTGATGCTAATGGATATGGGCAGCTCCAGTACCCTAGAGGACAGATGTGATTTTTGGGGGGTATTTTCTGACTTGTTCTCAGTATATGGAGCAATGCTACAATTTTCACTGACTACTTTACGTGGCATACTTATGCTCTTGAAAGAGTTGAATTGCACAGATTTAAAAAAAACAGTGTTAGTGGGCCTGTTATGTACCAAGAAATTTAAAACTTATGTGATGAATATACATAGAAAGAGAGAGGCAGAGACAAAATGTATCTCCCAAATAATTATCACAGTAATGTTTCAGTTATATTCATATAAGAGCAAATAATGCCTGTAGTCTGATTTAAACCACATGTTGTCATTCAGAACATAGAACAGAATCATACAGCTGGAAGAGACCTTAGATGTTTTCTAGTCCAGGAGTCCACAACCCCCAGCTTGTGGACTGGCACTGGGCTGTGGCATGCCAGAAACAGAGCTGCACAAACAAGCAAAGCTCCATCTGTGGGATGCAGGCAGCATACAAAACCACATCCCCTCCAGTCTGCCAAAAATCTTCTCTCCTTGAAATCAGTTCCTGGTGCCCAAATGGTTGGGGACCACTGTTCTAATCCAACACCCTACTCAAGGCAGGACAATTTATGCCATTCCAGTCAAATCGGTATCCACTCTATTTTTGAAAACCTCCAGTAATGGAGCAACTCTGGGGTTCTATTCTATTGATTAATTGTTCTCACTTTAGGAAATTTCTCCTCTAGATTGGATCTCTCTTTAGCAAGCTTCCCCCTCACTATTTCTTGTCCTGCCCTCTTGTGACACCCCTTCAAGTAGTGGAAAACATTTATCATGTCTCCCTTCATCCATTTTGTTAGGCTAGATGTACCTGGCTCCCTCGACAATTTAGTTTCCAGACCCCTTATTATCTTTGTTGCTTTTCTTTGCACAAGTTCTATAATCTCTTTTATTGTATTGTAATGTTTTACCATTTCCTTATCAAATGAAAAGGGGTTGTGCCATTTTCTTCTCAAATGATGCCTACTGCTTTTTGTGGATGTAGAAAAATAAGGATCAGGTCAATACTTGTCCCACAGTCCTCAAAAATAGAAGGAAAATAGTTGGATTCATATAATATGCAATTATGAAATTGTTTACTTAAAAAGTAATGCTGAACTTTAATATGAAATCGGGAAAATGGCTGGTGACTACTTAGCTATTAGTTGAAATGAAGATGGAGATAGGAAATATGGTGACAATCCTCCAATTCTACACAATAATTAGGCTTAAGAAAATGTGGTTTTCAGCACCAACAACTAAAAGTCTGTGTTTTTAGGGTCCATTATGCTTCCTTTTTTCTCTTATACACAAATGCATATATAAAGAAGGTTGTAATAGTTCTTTTTATTCAATATCTTGTTTGTATCTGGCTTTTAATTTGAAACGTAAGTTGTCCAAGAAGCTAGTTATAAGACAAAGATAAGTCACAAAGGCAAACTTCATGGTTATCTATTCGGGATGATGGACTTCAACCTCATTGTGTCTTGAACAGAAGTAGATTTGAGTCACAAGATGTCAGAGCAGAAATATATACCATACTTCACCAAGTAGAAGAAAATACAAATTTTACTGGTATGAAACTAAGTTTTAGAAAAGCGTACACATATACAGATGATTTCTTTATTAAATATGGTTACCCAACTCACAAAAATGAATCACTGTGTGGTAATAAAACAGAATATATTTGAACCTATGAGAACAAACAAAAGTCACAACAACAACAACAACTACAGCCTTAAGAAAGTTCAAAACATTCTCAAAGATCCATCTCATCTTGGGCACCCTTTTTTTAACTATTACCATCTGGCAGAACAGGATAATAAAAAAAGGATAAATAGGCTGAAAAACAGCTTCTATCCCAGGGCAGTAATTCTATTTAATTCTACTGTATAGTACAATATTAATGGAATATCAGGGGTTTTCAATTAAATGTATAGAATGTGAAGGATGTGTGTTTGTGTTTATTTTCAGTCATAATATACACTGAAGATGGTATTTAATTTTGTTGTATGAGGTGCAATGACATTAAAGTAAACTAAACTAAACTAAAATACACAGAATACCTCACTATATATGATACTTCACAGAGCAAGCACATCAACAACTTGCCCCAGTGCTCAACAACATTAAAGTCTTCAAAACCTTCCTAAGCTAACATATAGTATAATAAGCATTCCACAAAGAAATCAAACAAAGAAAATATATTACACAAATATATTTATTTATTTATTTATTTTATTAGACTTGTATGCTGCCCTCTCTCCCTAAGGACTCAGGGCAGTGAACAATTAAAAAAACCCAATATAAATTACAATTAAAAAAAAACATTAAACAAATACAAGCCTAATCAGTAATTATAAAATTTAAAAAGAATTAAAACAAAGACTAAAAAATCAACCCACACCCCCGAAGTCAGTCCAGACCAGCCTGTTGAAACAACCAGGTCTTCAGGTCCTGGCAGAAGGAGCGGAGATCAGGGGACAAATGGAGGTCTACGGGGAGTTGGTTCCATAGGGCGGGTGCTCCCACAGAGAAGGCCCTACCCCTGGGCACCGGCAGTCGACAATGCCTAACCAAGGGTATCCCAAGGAGGCCCTGCCTATGGGAGCATACCGGGCGATTGGAATGTGATACTGGCAGGAGGCGTTCCTGCAAGTACCCTGGACCCAAGCCATTTAGAACTTTGTAAGTTGTTACTAACACCTTGAAACTGACCTGAAGGCAACTGGCAACCAATGCAGGTCGTGCAGGAGGGGTGTAACATGGGAGTAGCAGGACACCCCCATCACAGCCCATGCAGCCGCATTCTGCACCAGCTGCAACCTCTGGGTGGTCTGCAAGGGCAGTCCCATGTAGAGAGCGTTGCAGTAGTCAATTCACGAGGTGACGAGCGCATGAGTGACTGCCCGTAGGGCATCTCGGCTCAGGTAAGGGTGGAGCTGGTGAACCAGCCGAACCTAGGCAAAGCCCCCCTGGCCACAGCTCCCACCTGCTCCTCCAAACTGAGCTGTGAATCCAGGAGGACGCCAGGTTCCACGCCCTGTCCATGGCGGGGCAACACCTCTCCCCCCATGACCAAAGATGGTATATCCTGAGAAATCCAAGATGCTGGTATGCACAGCCACTCAGTCTTAGCCTGGTTGAGTCGGAGCCTGTTGCTCCCCATCCAGATCTGCACCGCATCCAGACACCGGGACATCATGGAGAGAGTATCACTGATATGGTTTGGGGTGGAGATGTAAAGCTGGGTATCATCCGCATATTGGTGATACCTCACCCTGAAACCATGGATGATCTCACCCAGCAGGTTCATGTAGATGTTGAACTTCAAATAAAAGCTTTACCACAATAAAACCAGATCATGATGCACATAATTAGATGTTCCTCAGAAAAGACAAAATACCTGTTTAAGATTATATCCCTAACTTCCTTGGTTTTTAATCAGATCTTCTCCCAGCATCTTCATGATATGCTCTGCCTACTGTCTTCAGTTTGGACAACACATTTCATGAGAAAAAAAGTGTATAAAATTAGTCATCTTTGGTTACTATGTTATACAATGATCACAAAATCTCATGGCTTCAAGGATGGATGATTTTTTCTATGGTTCTGCCCTGTATCAGTGCAGCCAGCTGGGAGGAAAACTAATAGGCCTTCCTACAGTGCAAGAGGGCCATTATAAGCTGAAGAATATTTTTAAATTATGTTTTGCTGTTAAACTTTTCC
Organism: Naja naja; assembly: GCA_009733165.1. Classification (NCBI taxonomy): domain Eukaryota; kingdom Metazoa; phylum Chordata; class Lepidosauria; order Squamata; family Elapidae; genus Naja; species Naja naja. Next base: position 139,579,572 of record CM019150.1, read on the forward strand.
AAAAGTTCATAAAGAAATTTGTAGGATTTTTTAAAAATTCATTAGTAGTTTCTGTCTGCTTTCAGGTCTTCATAATTCCCATCTCATTTTTTTTATCTCTATTGTTCTATACCAAATATAGTAAAATAATTTATATTGTAAGACATCGTAAAAATGCCTCCAGCACTTTAGTCCTTTGGTTGCAAACTATACATTACTTGCAGATAATAATCCGAACAATGTGTTATGTCACTCATGAAGTGTTAGTGCCAAGTTCCCCAAATCCACACTCAAATCTATCAGTCATTGGAATTATTTTTAATGCTTTCTTTCACGTATTTCTTGCTTCAGTATCTCCTCTGCTGACATCTTTTTCTTCAAAAACTCACTCATGATATGTCCATCAGCTCAGTTCATGTTTAACAAGTGAAAAGACAGAATTTAGCTGGCTAAAGCAGTTAAGGAAATGTTGAAATAGCTTGAGGCTAGATTTTTTCCTTGATTCTCTAATAATTTAAAGAGTAGTCTTGCTGAAATCTATAGAATTTTGATTTTGCTTGGGAAATCAACTTTTGACTTGTTTTCACATTTAAGCACTAATTATGAACTAAGATACTTGAAAGAAGGGGGGGGAGGAGGACATAATTCATTAGACTTAATTAAAAAAAATAGCAAACATATTGGCAGGCTCTAAAGATCAGGGTCACACTAGGTTCCAGTATAGAGTATTTATTGCTCAAGCCTATACACAAAAACTTAAGTCAACTAATGTACAATACTAAATTAGAGCTAGATAAAGGTCAATGGAATTCAGGAGGGGTTGAAATTAGATGGTTTGTGGGAATGTAACGACTCTAGGCTGATGATTAGTTTAACTCTGCCCTTAGATCTGCCTGCTCTTCTCCTATGCATATTTGCTGTAGAGATAGGCAGAATTGTTTGGCTTCTCTCATTAGGATAAATGCTTTGCAAAATAAACTTCCAGTTCAGCATTTGCATTGGAAAATCTGCAAATCCTTTACCAATTTTTTGTTTTTGAATGAGGAATAATTATATTTTTTAGAAGCATGCAAGGTGGTAATACTAATGCCTTTTTTCTTAAAACAGTAATGGTGCTGTGCATTCACAGCACAACACAAATATCTTCTGAAGGCCGTAGCTTCTTTGAAGAGCTTTCGGGTGGGGAACATCAAGATGATCAGAATTTTCCATATCTCTTTGCTGCCATCCAATGTTTGCAGCCTGGATCTGGTAGCCTTCATAAAGATCAACTTGAGGTGCTGTCAGGGAAAACTTGGAAAATAGACCTAATACCCACTTCACAAAATGAGCAGGAACATCCTATAAAGCATATTTTAAAGAAAGAGAGGCACCCCAGCTTTTGCTCCATATGATCATAAAGGAAAATCTCATGCTTAGACTTGTGAAAAGCTAAAGTGCTGATTTTCTTTGGGTCTCCATCATTTATTTCTCTTACGTAGATAATTTATATGTCTATATACATTAGTGTGGTCACTAAAAATCAACGATTACATGATAGCACATGATCAATCAATCATACAACTTAGACAAGTAATTTGCTATCAAACAATAAAAAATTATAAAATAAATATAAACTAAATTAAATACATTAAAACAATCATAATGCAATGATCAACACATCACATAAAAACCCACAACTCTAACATAGACATATTGTGTTCCACTGATAACTAGCCCCTAATACCACAGGGATTTTATGGAAGGCAAATAGGATTAGAGTCATCTGGATCTGGATCTCTGGAGAATTTGGATTTGAACAGGATATAGTTTTTATCATTGAAAATGTCCAGATCTGTAGGCTGGAGAGAAAGTAAAAATGACATAGTTAAAGGAACATTAGTGTCAAAGCATTTCTATATCTTGCCAAGTCCATGTCCACTGTAAATTTACAGTGTCCATGTAAATTTGTAGTTCAACTTGAAGATTTCTTTCTTTCTTTCTTTCTTTCTTTCTTTCTTTCTTTCTTTCTTTCTTTCTCTCTCCTTTCTTTTTCTTCTTTCATTTCTTTCTTTTTTCTTTTTTCTTTCTTTCCTTCTAATTTCCTAATCTTTTCAAGATGATATTGTCAATTTTCTCAGTTTGGGTTCTTATCATTCTTTCTTTCATTCTCTGAAAGGAAAAGAAAGGAAAAAATGGAAGAAAGAGAAAGAGAGAAAAAATGAAAGAGGATGAAAGAAGAAAGAGGAGGAGAAGGAGGAGAGGGAGAGGGAGAGGGAGAGAGGAGAGAGAGAAGTAGGTTATTTTCACACATTATTCCTGATATATCAGTAAAGATTTGGCAATATGACGTTGAACTACCATTTTCTCAGATGGCAGAGTGGCAACCCTAAAGAAGTATCCACCATGGTAAGCCATTATTTTCAGTGAGTTTTAAAATGTCAGTCATATCTTGGCTGAAAGCTGTTCCAGCACTCATTTCCTTGTGATAACATAATCCAAGACAGCTCATTGTTAAACAGCAATGTGAGTTTTTGAATCACCAGAGCAGTGCTGGAAATTGTTTATTGCTCTCTCAAAGATGTTTGGGAGCATACAGACAAGAGAAGTTAGATAAATTATATAACTTGCTTTTTTGGCTGGGTTCTTATTCACAGCAGGGCACTTCATATGCCAGTCTATTCAGAGGGATAGGTGTGAAACAATAAACTGATGAGATTTTTATTATTGTTCCATGGTGTTTTTTTTTTTTGAAGCACCTGCTCAATATCCAGAACATTCATTGATTATTTTAGTTTCCAGCTCTTAAAACCTGTCTTCTGAATTGACAGTTGAGTACTGCATTTTGATCAGCTGTACTCTAAAGTCAAAGTTAACTAACAGTTATAGCAAAGTTTTCCTAAAACATTATTGATGCTACCGTCATCTTTAACACACTGATTTCTGTAGTTGTTTCTGTTATGTATGCAGGTTTGAATGTCATTGGTTAAGTTTTTTTTTTAAAATTACATTTATATGCCGCCCTTCTACGAAGACTCAGGGCGGCTTACAATTTCTGGGATACATCCCAGTGTGCTCAGCAATAGTTTGAACTGTTCTTGTAAAATGTCAGAAATGATTGGTTTAAAAAGTGCGGGAAAACCCTGCACTCTGATTGGCTGGCAACTGCAGCTGCTGGCTATAAGTAGCAGCCACAGCCCAGCCAAATGGGGTCTGTTATGAGCTGTAGTCACTAATAAACTCTTCACTGAAGCACTCCGCATGACTCTTCATGCAAATCTAACACTGGCGACGAAGGTGGGATCCTTCCGAAGAGAAGACATGCGGAGAACAAGCTGAGAGAGATGGCTGTGCTGAACACCCCCCAGCCCCATTCGATCCGATGGCAGAAGACTGGGACTCGTATGCAGATCGTTTCCAAATGTATTTGGAGGGAAACGATCTCGCCGACATTTCCGACAAGCGGAAGAGGGCGGTCTTTCTCACCACTGCGGTCCGGCCGTTTTCAAGATGGCGAAGGCATTGGCGGGAGCTGCAGACGTGAAGGTAATGGACTGCCCATTTAGAAAAGTTATTAAGAGCCCATTACGCCACAAGTATCGTGCCTCATTAAGAGACACGAATTCTACCTCGGATCAAGGGAAAGCGAAAACATTAATGACTTCGTGGCAAGTTTAAGGGACATTGGGGTGCATGTGATTTATCAACTTAGAAGAGGCCATGCATGATCGATTTGTTCTAGGCCTAAAGACAAGGTTTTGCAGAGCAAATTATTAATGAAACCTAAGATCACGCTTAAGGAGGCCATAGAAGAAGCTTCTTCAGCAGAAGCTACCAAGTCCTCAGCAGCAGCCATGAAGAAAATTAACAAGGCCGCAAGCCATCCTGATGTGGAAAAATCCACAACAACCCATTGCGAGCAAATAGATTCTGATTCAGACTGTAGTGAGGTGGAGGAAGGAATTTATAGACTCAGAATGGAGAAGAAAAGGAAAGACCTTGGAAGAAAGAGGCAAGACTTTTATTGCAGAGGTTGTGGGGGGGCACCCCCGCACTGAATGCAAGTTTTTGATACCATCTGCCTCCTTGTGAAAAAAGAGGTCACCTAGCAAGAGTCTGCAAATCATCCAGAACTCCACCAAGCAGAAAGAAGTTTCCTGACAAAGAATTCAAGCCTAACAACTTCAGTGAGAAAATGGGGCGCAACACAGAAGCAAATGGGAAGAATGAAACTCATCAAACAGTCACTATTGGTCATTCTTCACCTTAAGAAGCAGAAAAGTACATGTGAAGGTACTAATTGAAGGAAGGCCTTGCCAAATGGAAGTGGACTCAGGCTCCTATTTATCTATGGTGTCATGGGACACTATTCACAGGCTACTTCCCAACATTCAGAAGAAGCATTTCCAGAAGCAAGCACTGACTCTTAAAGACTACCAAGGGAACAAGATTCCAGTAGTTGGAACAAGAGAATTCAACGTGAAGTTCAAAGGCCACACCAAACGTTTGCCCCTGACCATCGTGGACAAGGACCGCCCAAGCTTGCTGGGACTTGAGTGGTTCAATCCACTAGGCATCGAGGTGACTGGCATCAATCACATGAGCAACACTGAATGGGAGGAGGCCTTGAAGTCTGAGTTTCCAGAGGTCTTCAGCGACGGATTGGGCAAGTATATGGGGACCCCTATCACTTTCAACCTAGATCCCAAGGTGCCCCCAATTCGTTTAAAGCCCAGAAGGGTCCCATTTGCCTTAAAGGAAAAATTGATGCACAATTAGATAAACTAATAGCTCAAGGAGTTTTAGAGCCCACTGACCACTCCAGATGGGAGACACCCATAGTCACACCAGTCAAGACTGATGGGTCAGTAAGAATCTGTGGAGACTATAAGGGGACATTGAACCATGCGCTTCAGCAGAGCACATATCCAGTTCCAGTGGTGCATCATTTATTACATTCACTTGGCAGGGGTACAGTCTTTGCCAAATTGGATCTGGCCCAGGCATATCAACAACTAACAGTTGATGATGCCACTGCAGAGGCCCAAACCATTGTGACTCATAGAGGTGCCTTCAAATGTAAAAGGTTACAGTTTGGAGTAAGCGTGGCACCAGGCATCTTCCAAAGCCTTATGGAAAGGATGCTCCAAGGACTGCCAGGGGTAGTGCCTTACTTTGATGATGTGTTAACTCTGCTGAAAATGACACTCAATTACAAGAGAGACTCAGAGAAGTCCTTACCAGATTCAAGAAAGCGGGTTAAAAGTCAAGGAAGAAAATGCACTCTTAGAACTGACAAGGTTGAGTTCTTGGGCTATATGATTGACAAGCATGGCATCCACCCTACAGATGCCAAGGTTCAGCAATCAAAGAAGCCCCTAGACCAAATGCAAAACAGATTTGCAAGCCTTCCTTGGACTTATTAACTTTTATCACATGTTCCTACCTCAGAAGGCAACCATTGCAGAACCATTACACAGATTACTTGACAAAAAGTCTGTTTGGGTCTGGGGCAGGAAGGAACAATCAGCATTTAACAGTATTAAAAGACTAATCACGTCTGATGCTGTACTCATACAGTTCTCTGAGAATTTACCTGTTGTACTGACTTGTGATGCATCCCCCTTTGGAGTGGGGGGTTTTTTGAGCCACAGGCTTCCCAGCGGGAGGGAAGCCCCTATTGCATTTTACTCTCGCACCTTGACCAAAGCAGAGAGGAATTACAGCCAATTGGACAAGGAAGCATTGGCAATTGTTGCAGCTATCAAGAAATTTCATGAGTATTTATATGGGAGAACATTTACCATTGTCACAGATCACAAACCTTTGTTAGGCATTGTGGCAGGAGACAAACCTACACCCACTATCCTGTCACCAAGAATGCTGAGGTGGACTGAATTTCTTGCTGCTTATTCATACAAACTTATCCACAAGCCTGGCAAGGACATTGGACATGCTGATGCCTTGAGTCGTTGCCCACTTCCTTGTCACAAGGAGGACTTTGAACCTGAGGCACACACCTTTTTCCTAGAAACTGTTGCCAAGCTTCCAGTACACGCTGCTGAAATTGCCAGAGAGACTGCCAAAGACACTTTATTGGCTCCTATTATAGGCTGGATTAAGAAAGGTTGGCCTCTTCAAGATCTACCTCACCTTGCCCAACCTTTTAAATCCAGGCAAACTGAATTATCTGTATTAAGAGGATGTATTTTGTGGGGTAACAGGGTGGTTATTCCTGCAAAACTGCAAAGGAGGTTTTGGAAATGTTACATGAGTGTCATCCTGGTATTGTAAGGATGAAGGGATTGGCCAGGAGTTATGTATGGTGGCCAGGTATTGACAAAATGGTTGAAAACTGGGTTGCATCTTGTCCCAACTGTCAGGTAGTCAGGCCTGCCCCACCTCTCGCCCCCAAACAGGAATGGGAATGTCCTAGGGGCCCATGGTCTAGGATTCACATTGATTTCGCTGGCCCTACCAGAGGGCACACCTTCCTTATCATAGTAGATGCATATTCCAAATGGCTAGAGGTAATCCCTATGGCATCCACCACAACTGATGCTGTCATCAATTGTTCCTCTCTAGTTCCCATACCTAATGCCTTTTCTAGGGGGGAGGGGGAGGAACATGAGGATAATCAGCAAACAAGAATCAACCCCATGTGTAATGAGCCATTACGACAGGAACCATCCCAAAACCTGTCACAATGCCAAAATCCATCCTTACAAGTGGAAGATTGCACATCACTACCTGACTTGGATGCTGACATGGGGCTGGAGATGGGTTGGGAGGAGAGACCAGATTCTAACAATCAAACAGGGTCTTCTTTCACAGGAAGTCCAACTAGGGAAATGTAACAGACACATTTCCCTCTCACTGGGTGAGAACGTTAAAACTTCTGAACCACGAAGGTCTCAACGTACACGTAAGAGCCCACCTATTTAAAAGAATACATTAGATAGGTTGGGGTTTGAGTATGGACTGAACCTAGTGGGGAGGGGTGTTATGTATGCAGGTTTGAATGTCATTGGTTAAGTTTGAACTGTTCTTGTAAAATGTCAGAAATGATTGGTTTAAAAAGTGCGGGAAAACCCTGCACTCTGATTGGCTGGCAACTGCGGCTGCTGGCTATAAGTAGCAGCCACAGCCCAGCCAAATGGGGTCTGTTATGAGCTGTAGTCACTAATAAACTCTTCACTGAAGCACTCCGCATCTGACTCTTCATGCAAATCTAACAGTTTCTTTTCTCACTAACGTATATCTCAGATGTACCTATGTTAAATGTTTCACAGTGTTACTTACAGTACAAATCTTTAATAGCTCTGGAAAAAATTGACTCATCACAGGATTTTAGAACAAAGCAAAACAAAATAAACAATTACATATCTTATGGATTAAGAATTGGGTAAACATTTTAGTAAGATGATAGTTTCCAAATGGAAAGGAATAACCTATACTGAGAAAGACAAAACCATTTGGTTTAGTTAGAAATGATTCTAAGTCAAGACTGGGCAAGTCAGAAGTGAACAAGAATATAAGGATGATACCAATTTCTTGAAGGTAGTAAAATTCCAACAGTGTTTTTTTCAGAGTTGAAATATGGTACATATATCAGTGATATACTGATTATCCTTTTGTATATGTACTGGAAAGGGGGAGAAAGTAGAACATGATCAACTAAGAGACATGAGATCTGCTTCCTCTTGAGGGTATGATTCAAATAAGATGCAAAATTTCAATAAGATTAATTTCACCTTACCATTATGCTTAGAGAGAACAGGTAGATGATGATTTTTGCTGGTCTCTTACTGAAGTCATGATTGCCAAAATAAGTCTCCCTTTTCCCTCAACAGACTGGAAATGCAATGAAAAAATTTGATTTTTCCTCCATACATTGTGGTTGTGCTTCAAACTTCTTATCCCAATCCATCCTGAGATACTTTTATTACACTTCACCAAACCACCTAATCCTTCACAATACATTGAATTGGCATTGTGTATCATAAAACCTGCAAGTAAAATATCTCCCATCCCTTCTGTAGAAGAATTCTTAATTGAACTATGGAAATGTATGCTGATATCTAGAATGACTTCATATCTATTTTCAGTGTGTTCACAGAAAACAAGTGACAAAGTTATTTTATCTTCCTAACAGGAAGGATGAGAGTCAGTTTGGGAATTCATTGCCATTACTACTGGTTCTTGAATATGGTGTGGCTTGGTGGGTGTGGCGTGGCTTGATGGACGTGGCTTGGTGGACGTGGCAGGAGAAGGATATACTGCAAAATCTCCATTTCCACCCCACTCCAGGGGAAGGATACTGTAAAATCCCCATTCCCTCCCCACCCCACTAACTTGATTTCCATTCCTGTGCAGGGCAACAAAAGAAGACCCAGCCAATCAGCTGGGACTCCAATCAGCTGGGACTTAGGAGGCAGTGAATAGGTGGGGGCACAGCCAACCAGAGGTGGTATTTACCAGTTTTCCGAACTACTCAAAAATTCTACTACCAATTCTCCAGAACCTGTCAGAATACCATCTCTGGTTTATCCCAGGTCATCTTAGAACTAATGAAAAGTCACATGTTAGATGTTTTATTTAAAAAAGTCTTAGAGAAAATATGATACGAGGTTTCGTGCATTACTTTTTCAATGATCAAGGAAGGAAGGAAGGAAGGAAGGAAGGAAGGAAGGAAGGAAGGAAGGAAGGAAGGAAGGAAGGAAGGAAGATTTCTGACATTCCCTACCAGCTTCCCAGGAGCAAAGTCAATGGGGAACCAGCAAGGAGTCAGAGATGAATCCACTTCCAATGGTTTATTGCCCACTTGTAGTCATTCTTTGTCTCTATTTAGCTAAGGGAATATTTTTGAGTACTAACTGGGTCATGGGTTTTGAATATAAGGATTTTCAGTACAAAAATGATAGGGCAAAGATATTTCCTTTTTCCTTCTTTTATAGTTTTTTCAACTGCCAATCCTCCACTCAGCCATTCCTCATACTTATCCATTTAATGTAATTTTATATATAAAGTATCCTCTAAATTATTTCCAAGAGGGAAAAAAGATCAACCAATACATATGAAGAAAAGATTGCAAGGAGGATATTTAATAAGTGGGACACATTAGAGCTTCTTTACCTTTTGTCTTTCTTCTCCATAAGAAAGAGGAAACGTATGTTTAAAGTATATTCTGTATTTTCTGGATTCTCAGTTTTTTCTATATAATTTTTATATTGAAATTTTGTGTAGATTTATTTGTTGACTAGCTCTGTTGATTTCTTTCTTGTTTAAAAAAGTTTGGGATTCATTTATACTCTTTTGGATTATAACCAAGTGTCATTTTCAGGACTTGCATCAACAACAATTTTTCAAGAAAAAACCCCACGTCCTTGTTTTGAAATGATTGTATTCTTATAACTCTTAATTGAAGCTTTATACCTACTGTTCTTTATTGTCTTCATTGTATATTCCTCTGTAATTTCTTCAAAATGAAACATGTTCCCAAGTGGAAGTGACAGAATAACAATTGTGAATGTAGTCACCAGCCCTCAGGAGAAATAATCAGAAGTGGCCCAATTTTGCTTACTTAGGTTTTTCAAGTATTTTTTCTGTCGTTAATTTCTTCAATTTTCACCCATTTCCTATTTTAACCTTTGTCATTCTATTCCTTACCTTAAACACCATGGAAGTATCTCCATTTGTCTATATGTATCTGTGTTACATGCTTGTACTAAGCTAAAGACTACTTTTCAATCAAAAGTTCACAAATCCACTTTCTAGATAGCCCTTAATGATATCCAACATGGCAATGCAGAACCTAATTTGAGTATTTTACTCAAAGAGAAAAAAATACTGTTATTATTATAGTGGTCTTTAGTATATTGTTTCTACTAGTGGTACTAATCTGAGAGCTTTATTTTCATGATATAAAAATTAAAAAAAATCAAGAAAAATTGGCACCCCAACTCACATGTTTGGGGGAAACACCCTCCCGCAAATCTGGGCAAACCATCCCCATCACTGCAAAGCCTGACTGCATTTACAACATGTTTCAGGATATGTAACTTCATGGAACAAAAGTTTTGAAAAATTCTTCATAAAATTCATAACATTTACTATTAACAGATATGGTTTATACAGCATGTTATGGCTTTACCCATTCTCTCATATTTAATCCATTCCAATCTATCCATTTTACAGAATACATATATTACAATCCTTTCATCCATGTTATATTTCCTTTGTAAATTAATTTTACAAGTCTTGAAGTATGAGGCAATTCTTGACCTTTTTCCTCTCAGTGAGGAAATGAGGACAGGAGATATGGCAACTGCAAGAAGACCCGTCTTATTTTAATATCCATCTCTACTTCCTGTTCAGCTTTCTTTCTTCATGAAATCTTTTCAAGTAGCACACAGAAATATGTGATTTCTGGGAAGGTACATTTTCAATTCTCCTGGGTGTGAAAATATCAGGGGAGAGTGTTTCAATGGGTCTAATGGCATCCTGAAAGTGCCTTGATTTTCTGGCTGTTTGAATCAGACATACTGTGTGAATAGACAGAATAAAACCATACCAGAATAAAACCATACTAGAACAGTCCATACAGAATAATTCCTTTGCTACATATCAGGCCCTTCTGTAACTTGGGATTTCAACTGAAAGAAAATTCTAAATAGTGCTGCCACTTCTGAGAAAACTAGTAATTGAAGTCCACACATCTGGATAAATCAAGGCTATGGAAGATGTTGTAAGAGCTAGATTATGTACAGTAAATAAAGTGGATAAGAAGAAGGGTATTTTCCCCTTCTCAAAATACTAGAACCAGAAATGACCCAATGAAACTAATCCTAGAAGAATGGGACCCCAATTCGAGATCTTAATGCCAAACAATGCCCCCAGCTCCTGCCAACCTGGTAGATCAAAAGCATGCAAATGTGAATAGATAAATAGGTACCACTTCAATGGGAAAGTAATAGTGTTCTGGGATGTCATTCTGGCCACATGACTGTGGAAATGTCTTCAGACAGTGTTGACTCAATGGCTTTGAAACCGGAACAAGCATCACCTTCTATGGTTGGCAATGATTACTGGATTAAAATCTGCTGGGAATTCTTTACCTTTTAAATATAATTTTACATGTAACATTGCAATTGAAATGTGGCTGCCATCTTGGCCAGCTTTAAAACTGCTTTATCCTAATCAGAAGTCATTAGGATCAATTGCTTGCCTCTAAAGGCCATTTGCTGGGCTTCCTTGTATAATTGGTTGTCTGTAGTAAGCAGCCTGCTGAACCACGTGGCCCAAAAGGTACATATGTTATTATGTACATAAATGTGAACACTTATTTTCTACTTGTGATCTACATCAACCTTCTCATGACTATGCTGCCTGGGAAGTATGAGAGATTGTGATGGAATATAAACCTGAGAATGAGGAGGCAGTAAGGTTACCATTAAGGGAAAGGGATGTTCAGAAAAGCTTATTCAGTGTCTGGAAAGAAAAAAAACATAAGAAAGAAACTCAAAATAATCATGCCTTGATTTTATTAGTATAAAATAAAGCAGTGAGAATCTCTGACAGACTTTCAAGGTTCTGTTATTATACCTACAACAGTAAAGTTCATTTCTAAAACCCCTGCTGCTACTGTTTCCTGATTATGGCTGCCAAAGACCATACTGGATGACACAATTTCAGGGAAGGCACTATAACAGCACTCTAAGTCATAAATTTCTTAATTCTTACCAAGCAGCTTCCTCCTAAGGTTTTTTTTTTTCATAATCCTTGGCAGCATGCACAGACCAAGATATTTTAGTGATTCCATTCTACAAAATAAATAAATTGGATTGGCATTTAACTTTCACTTTTGGCAGTGAAACAGTGTGTGCAGCATCAAGATGGAAAGGAACAGGCTAATTTGGAGATTGCAAGAAATGCTATGCAGCACACACAGCTTTGTCTTTCACAGTGGCAAAAAGAGGAGCAAGTGCCTCCCAACATCTGACATCCATTACTATTCCAATGGTAGTCATGGCCTTATATTAGAGTGTAGTACGGTGTATGCTTATGAGTAGAATCTCCAGAATAGTAAAGAAGCTGTATGCTCACTCTATGTCAATATAGTCAATTTTGGAAGACTCCTTTCATGGTATCTTGAAAGCTAGTAAAAGGAAGGAGCTGTAATCCCTTTTTCTATCATGCATTCAAAGTTGCTGAATCTCCACAATGAGTTCTTGCCAGCTAGCACTGTTTTAGTAAGTCATACATCATACGAATGAAGGCAGTCTGATGATGTATTACATTAATGCATCATCAGCATGACAGAATTCTAATGATGGATGAATACTACATTACCCAGGAAAAGCTCTCAATTTTTTGCTGCCTATAAACCTGTTTTTTAATACACATACAAGTTTTTAAATTTAAGTTTTTACAATGCTTTTCTTCAATCATTGAATCTCCTATGTCAGTAAATGCACATAGGTAATCTTAGAATGTATTAATTTCCATACTAGAATACAGTATCATAGAATATCAGAATTCCAATTAAAAAATCAAACCACCTTCCCTTAGACTTTTATTGGGTAATTAATAAATGGACTGATTATCTATTAAACAAGACTCTATATTATTCATGAAGAGGCTCCAACATTGAATGAAATACCATAAAAGAAGTAGAATCAATGTTTTCTGAAATAAGATTGTGGTTATTTAGGAATACCTAACAGGAAACACCTATTCAGTCTCAGATATGACAGATAAATTATCCATAATTTCCAATCAGACTGAATAAACTAGGTATCAATGTAACCCTCCTTTAATGGATGATGAGATGGAGGGTCTATTTTTTTTTCTCAGTCATGTTCCAGGTGTAAAAATGTGTAATTTAAGAATGGCAGCTTTTATAACACTTTAGGAATATTTATGTTGGATCTAGACTAAATGTAGACACATTAAAATCAATGGAATTAACTAAACTCCCATTTATTTTCATGGGTACAGATAGTCCATAACCTGGTTACTGCTCCTATTTCAAATAGGAAGAACACATCTATTTCAAATTGGACACAAGCAATTCAGTGTTTCTTTAGTGGACGTTAATGCTGAGTCTAACAATCCCTCAGCTTAAAATTACAAAGAATAACTTGTACTGATAAAGTTATTTTTTGAGTGTAAAATAACAAATAATTTTCAATGCATGATTTCTTAAGTGAAAAGGCCCAACACCTTAAATCCTGAAAATATCCAACCTGTTTCAAATCTTACTCAAAATGCCTTCCATAGATGCAAATAGTAACTCACTAAGTGAAAAAAAAATCCTGTGTCCCATTTCTTACTTCTTCTAAAAAAAAAAAAATCAAAATATTGTTCACCAGGTTTAAATGCCAGATTGGGGAGAGATGTATTTTCAAGGATTTTTTTTCCCTCCAGCAGCCAAACTGTTTGGGTTTTTTTTTTTGGAGGGGGAGTAAAGAAGAAATCTCTGATTGCCATTCTTTCTGGGGACTTTTCTGTACTGTCTTATTTATGTAAGCATTTCTAGAGTATTGCTTAATGGAAAATGATCTTGTGTTTGTTGCAAAATAAATAGTGAGACACTATTTACAAAGATAGTCCAGATATTTTTTTTTAATGTGAAAGAAAGAAAGAAAGGAAGGAAGGAAGGAAGGAAGGAAGGAAGGAAGGAAGGAAGGAAGGAAGGAAGGAAGGAAGGAAGGAACCAAAGGGGAAAAAATGAAAACCAACCATTAGTTTTAATATTACAGTTTTATGATTACTAACTGGGATAGAAACTGATTAGGTCACTTGATGGATTGGTTGCCATGAGACCAGTGAACTTAAAAAGTCAGTTGGCCTTTCAGCATCACTGTTTAATTTTTAACACTAAGATCATAAGAGAGTGAAAACTAATGGCCAATGGGAACTGCTGTATATTTATTATCAACCAACTGAATCATACTTTTCAAGATCAAGTCAGAGAGTTGTTGATAGGTATTTTTAAGAAATGAGTTTCATAAAAAGGTTGCCATTAAGTTATTTGTTATCATTTTTAATTATGTTCAATTTTGAACAAGCAAGCTTTTAACTTCAAGGCAAAAGTCTTAGTCCTCATCCCATTTTAATACTTATAATAAAGAGAAGATCTAGCTGAGCTGCTATTTACTCAGCTGTATGGCCATTGCTTCTTCTGAGAAGCAGTAAATGAATTGAATAGTATGATTAACCTATAAGGAAATAAAAGGCTAGAGTTGAAATTCACAAGAACCTTCAAGGAAACATAAGATTACTTTCAAACCATGAAGGAAAATTGTCTTGAAGACTGAATTTATGATGGGAGAGAAATGTATAAATGCTGATATCATCTTTTTCTGAGTTCAAAATATGCTTTTTGTCTTGTCCTGTTGGGGATAAGCCATAAATTCAGCAGATGGTACATTCACATTAGTGGCATGAACCATGGCAGTGATGAAAACTCTAGTTAAAAAACAATAACAGTATCAACCAAGTGAAACTGTATGAAGGCTATTAAAATACACAATTAAACTCATCTTGTAGTTCATCTTCCATCAGATGGATACAAGATGTTTCTACAATACTGCAATTTGACTATTACATGCAACAGTTACAACTATCTAATATTGGTTAATTCGGAAAAATAAACCTCTGGTCCTAGTGACTGATCCAGATTGGATCCTGCAACAGTATCCTGGAACACATATATTTGCCTTCATTTGTGATTCACTATTTTTTGTCATTTCAGAAAAGTTATATTCACTGAGCATTTAATAACCAAGTGTATCTTGATGTACAACTTATTTATTATTATTATTGCTGATGTTGATATTTTTCCATATGCAAATATCATAACCATTTTTTCCTCTCCAGAGGAAGCTTTCATATGAGCAGGCAGCCTTGATCTAATCTTCATACTGATTCCTCTTTCTTAATACCTGAAATTTATTGATTCCTACTTAACCTCGTAAGCAAGATATTTTTACTTATTAGTAATAATAAGTAATAATAATACTTATGATAATACATTTTTATTTCTTCTCTAAATTAAGCACCATGCCTGAAAAAACAGATGGTATTTCACTCTAATGCCAAGTCTTTCTGTTTTCATGTTCTCACCTTTTAGAAATTTTAAAACTTAAAAAAATCTGTTTACACTCATTAGTATTTCTCATATTGCTATTACACACTTTGCACCAATACTTTCTTTAAAAATGTTATGACACTTTTTAAAATAGTTATTATATAAATATCATGTCCTTGGAGAATAGGATAAGCCAGATTCTCCCTTCTGAGATCAGAGAATAGAGTTCAATCTTTGAGGGAGGAATCCGTTAACCAATTCTCCTTACTGATTTCCTACTAGCCTGTAACCTTCTCTGAAGGATGGAAATTGAAAACTCTGGAAAATCAAGGAAGAAATGGCAAGATGTAGCAAGGGCCAAACTTTTGCTATATCCTTTACTGTTTTCCTCCTCCTTCCCCCCCATTCAGTAAAAGGACAATTGTAATGGGTAAAGGAATGACCTTAAGGAAGATAAGGAACAGCCATTATCAAGACAATGGTTAATGTTGGATCACGTGGAAATACTCAGGACACCAACGTTCTGATTCAGCTTTTTATTCCTTGCTAGGAATAACAGAAAAAAACTTACTTGCGGAAGAAGCCGCGGCAGCCTTTATATCCAGCTGCTCGTGGCTTGTGTCCAGTGATGGCTCGTTGAATTTCCCGCCGCCAGGGACCTGCCAATCACAAGTAAGTATGCTAATACATAACAGTTAAATTAAAGAAACATGAGTCTGGGATAGAACTGTAATATGAGAAACTATCTCAGACAAGAACCTCTCCAGTTCTAACAAACATAAGGGAAGACAGGGGGAGAGTGTATTTAGGCTTGCAAGATTCTACTGTTATAACCTTATAATAAAAATTTACCTGCATGACTTGAGTTTTCTAATCTAGTTTATTTTGAAGGACTGACAGCAACTTTGTTTCTAAACAATCTCGGAAGAGGATGGTGATTTACTTTAAAAAAAATACTAATTTGATTAAAAATGAAATTGGAACAATACAAACTAAAAAAGAATAAAAAAATAGAAAGTGGAAAAAAGAAAGAAAACGAAAAAGGAAATAAAAATAAGAATGTAATAAAAAAACAAAAATTCAGAGAAATGACTTCTCCCTTCACCACAAATATAAATGATACTAATAACATTATCTTTTCTTAAAATATAATAAATAATCTCTTTATTTATCTCATATCCATCTCTTAACTATAAATAAATTGTTAAAGCCTCATCATTTCAATCCTGATGTAACCAAAATCCATTAACACTAGAGATAAAAACATAACTATTTGAATTTTTGATCAAATAAACCATCTCACATTTCTTCCTTTTACTTCTAACAGTCTTGACCTTTAGGACAAATACTATTCTAGAAATTTCTTTTCATTTTATTTTTGTCTCACAAAATTCTTCAAAACATTAAGAAGCCTCTTTTTGTAAAATGATTTAGGTTTCTTCTCTTGGTTTGCTAAGCCCTTTAAGACATCAACTGATTCCTTTCCTATGTCCATCTAACATCATTTTTCATATCTCTCTTATAGCTATTTTTAAATCCACTTTCAAATCAGTCTCAATCTTGTCAGACAAAACTTGTTCCTCTTCCATAACATGTTTTAAGGACATTCTATCTATAGAGGGAGACAATCTTAAATTAACTTCTTGGTCCATGGTTCCAAAATATTATTTAATATGTCCGATGTTAACAATTTTTTTTACTTCAGTCTATACTTGTAAGTCAGGTTTGATTGTTATTCTTTAATTGTAATATTTAATTTCTTCTAGTTCTCTCTAGTGTCCAATTTTAAAGTCTTATCTTATTATTTTAAAAAGAATAATTAAAAAAACATTTTCACATATGAAGGATTCTTTATAATTAATTCCAAAATTTTATTTCAAATTTATCTGACCCTTAGTCTATTTGTAACTTTCTAAAATCAAAGTTCTAATTACTCTTTTGCTATTTATTAGAAAAATTAAGTCCTTACATTTATATTAAAATATTATCTTTCTAAGGGTTGAAGAAAACTTGCTAGTTGTTATGAAACCTATCATTGCAAAGGTTCCTAATAGCTGAAAAAAATTTATAAGCATGATCAAAAGTGATTAGAAAAGTAAATGTATTATCCTTCCAAAACCCTTTGACTGTGGTTTGAGCAAGATAGCAATAGCACTTAGACTTATGTACCACTTCGTAGTGCTTTACAGACCTCTCTAAGTGATTTACAGAGTCAGCATATTGCTCCCAACAATCTGGGTCCTCATTTTCCTGACCTTAGAAGGATGGAAGGCTGAATCAACCTTGAATCAGTCAGAATTGACCTGCTGGCAATTGGTAGAATTGGCCTGCAATACTGCATTCCAACCACTGTGCCACCATGGCTCTTTCCTCATCTCCCAATATTCAAAGTCTGTTATAGTCCATTGCATTGTGATAGTCTCATGAGGAGGAACTGTATTGACCCCTTGTGAGTGATCTCAAGTCTTCTCCTCATCCAAGGGAAAAGAATTTTCAAAGACCCTGTCCACTCACCAGCTCATTTCACTGCAGTTGGTGGTTCAGCTTTTTCTGGATTTCTTTTCATTCCACCATTTCTATTCTGAAAGTCCAGAAGATGATGGAGATTTTCTGTCTGCAATTCATTATCCCCATTGTTACTTCAACATCTGTAAATAGCAGGGCAATACTATTTGTGCACATGTGATGCACACATAAAGAAAAATACATAAACCTATGCAGGGGAATGTCCCATTTTCCCAACCTTCAAATTTCAAGTCCAGGACATTTGGGGGAACAAGAAAGTTGCCACCAAATAGAGACCATGAATATCACAGGACAACCGGTAGAAGGGCATTTTTTTAATCTCTCAACTTTGATTTTTAATCATTTATAATTTTTGAACATGATTTTTTTTCATTTTGAAATCAACCCATTAATGGAAAATAACTGGCAATTAGATCAGCTTTATGTTTACCACGTCAAATAATCTGTCATTGATGCTAACCAGCTTATCATTAGTCCAATCCTTTAAATTCAATTTTCTGTAGAATCCTGAGTCAGATTTAAATATATATTGAACTTTTAGATTCTTATAGATCTTGACAGTCCCTTTCCTGAGTAGTTCTTGATTATGTTAGATGAGAAATATATAGTAAGAGCCTTGCTGGAACAGACCCAAATTCTATCTTGATAAGCATTCTATTGCCCATAATGATAATCCAGGAACTGGAATTTGCATAATGCTTTCGGGTAATGCATGACAAAAATATTATTAATTCTGTTCCACTGCTAAGGTAAAAGGCACACTTTTTATGGAGACTATGGGAAAGACTGAAATAAGACAACTCTGCAAAAGCAACGTTATTCAGTCAAAAGACAACATAAATTATAATTTTCTAAGTGCTTCAAAGGAATTAAAAGCAACTATTTGAACCCTATCCTTATTAGTGCTGTACAGCTTTTGCCAACATTTCCTTTTTCTGTTTGTCATTCAGTGTGTAAACAACTCTGGCACACAGGGGGGAACAAGGGGGAATAGAATGGTGTAAGCAGCATTGTCTCATTGCAACACAAGGTTCACTCCTTTTGTACATATATTGTGACATCACAAATATAAAGGATATAGAATGGTACTCTAATTTTTACAAAATGTACCAAGGGGTATTGGTCTTCAAATCATGCTTCTACCCACCTTTTTAGCCCTTTTAACCCTCAACCACTGTTGTGATCAAGTCCACCACAAGTCAAGCTCATGTCAAACAGTTTCTTGTAGATATTTTGATGCTTCTTCATGATAGCATGGTTTGTCTTCTCTTTTATTTTGTCCTTTCCAAATTGAACCTTAAATCCCAGTGTGGGTTGAATCACACCATATTGCCTTTGAATCTCAAAGAGCTAAATGTTAAGGAAGAATGACCCTCTCCATCTCAGTTCTCCAATTCAATTTAAATTGATTCACACATTCCTAATATTTCTGAAGTGCCCAGAGGGTATTTCTCCTTGAACTGCTTAAGCAGACACATCTTCCAGAAAGCACAGCATGTCTGCTTTGAAAGATATCCCCATTTTTTTTGCAGTGTGTAACTTTCACAGGTGGAACTTCTACCCAGATGGCTAATGAAGTCAGTGCTAATACACCCGCATACACAGATTGCTTTAGTCCTTTAAGAAGCCATTGCTTGGCAGAAAGCCCTTTTTAAAATACTTTGCAGAGCCCTGTTATTTATATGTTGTTTTGAAATTCTGAAAGAAAATTAAATTAAATTGTTAAGAACCTTAATTAAGAACATTTAATTAAACAGATATTTAACACATCCTAGGAACAAAGCACAAGAACCAGTTAAAGAAAGCTCAGATGAACAGATAAGCTGGCACTAGGAGCTTATAAGACTTGGCACCAGTGATATATAAAGCAGAAAGACTTATTTGATATGTCAAGATTACACATCAGAATGATTTCCCCCTCACTCCCCAAACATTTTACTGATGGAGGACTTTGGTTGCCGGTGGTTTTCCTTCTTTATTTTGAAGTTACAATGACTTATCTATAGCTGAGATTTGATATTATTACACTTGGACCCACCCCAACTTTCTACTGTGGCAAGCATTCAAAACAGCTAACAAAAGCAGAATGGAAAAAGTTTAAACATAATTAACATTAACATGGAGACTACAATCATTTAATAATTAAAAGGCTGATGCCTCTTTACGGATTTTCCAAAGCCATTTGAAAGATTCTTGCTCACACCTGCTGTATAGTGAGGGGAGATGAGAGAGAAACAGAGATTAACATTTTAGAGCACTGTAAAAAGGAAGTAGTCTTCCATTGATCTGCAGATCAGTGGTTTGTGAGCCACAGAGAGGAAAACAAAGGTCTGCTGTGGTTTGAAAGGCACAATACATCCTGAGGAACACAACCAAACCCCCATTCAGGTATTAATCAAAAGGACTTGAATAATTGAGGAACATCCTTGTTAGGCTAAAAAAAAAAGTGGAAAGCATTTAAGGTCACAAAGTAAGACAAAACAAAGTAAGATGTCATATGATCAGACTGTAAAATTCACATTTATTATTACCAACCTGAATCAATCCATTGCAGAATCAAGGCATTTTCATTGAAGGTTAAGAACTGTATGACCTAACCCTAACTCTAACCCTACCATTTCCATCTACTGTAAATTGATTTTTTTAAAATTTTCCAGTCTAGATAAGTGACTAGCCCTAAGACATCAATCTGCCTTCTATGCCTAATGAAGGATCAGAACCCAGATCTCCCACTCCTAGCACATTTTAACCACTACATCACACTACTCCCTTTTTAAAACATTGTAATTACTTATTCAGACTAGAGTCAGGACAACTGGATGAAGCTGAGTGTTTACTGGCTGGATTCCTTCTCTGATGCCGTGCAGAGTTCGCAGCAGATATGTTTTTTTTTTGTGGTCTAGGAGGAGTGATATATCTGCTGCTAACTAGGATTGAACTCTCAACCTTCCAAGTGGGAGGTGAGTGCCTTCACCACTAGGTCAGCACACCCCTCAACCACTGCATCACACTGGTCCCATAAAACCCATGATAAAATAGATGTTATCTATGTTATTAAAATGGAAAATAACATAGAAACCAAACAAAACAGATAACTCCCAATGAACCTAAGACTACTTAATCCTACAGTTATGTTGGGAGCATTGAAATGCTTCCAGGATGAAAGGATTGAATGGTGACATCATCATTGCCTGAGTGGCATCCAGTTAGAGACTCCTTTAAAATGTTAAGATGCCCATCAACGTGGTGCCCATTTTATCTACTTGCCCACTTTAGAACTGCTGGGTCAGCAGGAGCTGGAGCATGTGACAATAGCTCAACCTGTCCCATGGCAGCAACCAGGGCTCGAACATGAGCCAGCCAATCTTCAGCCCATTGTCCTAACCTCCTAAACCATAAACCACCATAGTCCCCAGTGGACCTAGTATAAACCTGGCATAATGTGCTCGTCCCTAGTAATCTCCAGTGTTCTTTGGACTATCTGCAATGCTAGGGCTCTTGTAAAGTGCAATTTGCATACCATCCGGAGATTGCAGCTGGTGCAGAATGCGGCGGCGTAGGTGGTGATGGGAGTTTCCCGGTTCTCCCATGTTACCCCCCTCCTGCGCTGCCTTCATTGGCTGCCGGTTGCACTCTGGGTGAGATTCAAGGTCTTAGTGTTAACATACAAAGTCCTTCATGACATGGGTCCCCAGTATTTAAGGGAGCGGCTCCTGCCGACATCGAATGCCAACCGCCCTGTGCGAGCACATAGGCAAGGACTCCTTGGGGTTCCATCGACTGGCCAATGCTGGCTGGCGGTCCCCCGACGATGAGCCTATTCTATAGAGGCCCCAGACCTCTGGAACCAACTTCCCCTAGAGCTCCGTCTGGCCCCTGACCTCCGCACCTTCCGCCCTGACCTGAAGACCTGGTTGTTTAACCAATCTGGGTTGTGATTTTCTGGGACGGGATGGTTTTTTATGGGATAGTTTTAAGGGATAATTTTTTATGGTCGAACTTGTAATTGTAATGGGGCTTATTTAGTTTAATCTGTTTTTAAATTATTTATTGTTGCTGTTGTTTTATTTGTAAGCCACCCCGAGTCTTCGGAGATGGGGCAGCATATAAGTCCCATTAATAAATAAATAAATAAATAAATTTCATATATAAGGTATGATACTCATTCAATCTGGATGTAATCTGGAAATCATACTATGGCTCGGCTCAGATATATTCCTCTGATCGCCTTAGGTGATCCACATTTAAAATTGAAGCTACTCCTATCTTATGCTCATGTCAGGTATTAAAAGTTAAATTTTTAAAAAGTATTAAAATTAAAAGTTCCTGTCTGAACTAAGATGTAGAGCTTACAAGACATACTTTTTGAACTGCAGACCATATATGTTTCCCTTTAGAGATTTCCTGTTCTTCTCTGCCCTTTTATCTTTTTCTTCTAGGAAGATGATTGGCAGATGGGCATGTGTTCCTGACTGTGAGTGTGCACATATGCATATGTACATATGCATGTATGTTTTATTCATGCATACACACAAATACTGAAATCTTATATGCAAAGCCAAAGCACAGAAGTACACATACTTGCAAGTGTAACAGGCAGCTTAAAAAAAACCTTTTCTGTTTCTTCCACTCTATTTCTCTTTATGAGTTCTGCTGAAAGAGCAGAATTGTTAAGGTATTTGCTAAGCATAGAGAGTTCTGTAGGTTTGAATTCTAGATAAAGCATCTTATTTTAAAACTACATTTTTCCCTCTCACCCTGGCCTTTAAAAATGTAAAGGTTTTACTGTTTACTATTTTTCTATTTTCTGTTTTTATTTTTTTATTATTTTCTATTTATGTTCAGGTTTCACAGTGGCTCAGTGGCTAAGACGCTGAGCTTGTCGATCAGAAAGGCCGGCAGTTTGGCAGTTCGAATCCCTAGCACCACGTAACGGATTGAGCTCCCATTACTTGTCCCAGCTTCCGCCAACCTAGCCGTTTGAAAGCATGTAAAACTGCAAGTAGAAAAATAGGGACCACCTTGGTGGGAAGGTAACAGCATTCCATGAGCCTTTGGCATTTAGTCATGCCAGCCAAATGACCATGGAGACATCTTCAGACAGCGCTGGCTCTTCGGCTTTGTAACGGAGGTGGGCACCACCCCCTAGAGACGGAAATGACTAGCACGTATGTGTGAGAGGAACCTTTATCTTATTTTTCTCTGCTTGAATAATAAAATGTTAAAACCTTTGGACTTATTTCAAGTAGAAAAACTAATTGTTCAGGAAAAGAATATATTTGCCATATACTGAGCTGAAAAACTTTTCTATGCTAAGCAAACAGTTGCAAACCACTCTCCTGTGTCAGAATGCTAGTAAAGAAAGATAAAAAACTATTAGCATTCAATATATAGCATTGGCTCAATTACATGGGCATTCCTTCATCCACAGAATAACCAATGAACTTGCAATACATTGAACGGCTGAAGGTGACATAAAAGGGAAAATCATATTTTGGAAGTGGAGTAGAGAAACTATCCCTGATATTGCTTTGAAGCTGTGTTGGGAATCAATAGAAATTGATGTATTCAACTTATGCCCTCAACAAACATTTGGTGATGGGAGAAAGCTAGTGCAAATAAACTTTTAGATCAGCAGATCAAGGCCATTAGGTAATTCAGAGATATGAAAGATACTAACAGACAGAGCATTTTAAAATTCATACATTTCAAATATAACAATTTGTGCTATGACAGCTATAAAACTCAAAAATAACCGAAGTTCTACACTCCCTGACCCAAAATGAATGCTGAATGTCAACTAATGGAATAGGCAAGTGAGTGACATTTGTACACTTTTGTAATAATGACCCATGTTTTGGAAATTGAGCAACATGAGGTGCATTCTTTTCTATACACATTCATTCATTAAAAATAGATATGCCTCTTTAATAGAAACAATTGTGGCAAACTTTGTTTTATATCCACTGAAATAGAATCACATAAAATCACATTTTACATCGATTTATACAGTTCAACCCCCTATGATGTTCAGTTCAAAAGTCAAGCTGATGTTATATTTTAGCTTGCAGAACAAATTTACTTTTATCAAGTCTTTACAGAAGAGGTAATTCCAAAGCTGTGACAAACGGATCAACAACTTGTTCCCTGCTAGACAAAAAAAGACCTTCAGAAAATATTCAGCATGACACCGATAAACTTAAGTTCCCCAATGAATGATGTATCTTTTGAATTTCATTTTGATGTCTTGCTTTCAACAGTCTGTAAAATACATATTGTTGAAAGCAAAATTTAGTCTTGAATCCAGGCAAACAGTATACATAAAACAAGCAAAACATTGACTTAATTACTTTTTGTATCTTTTTTACATTAGAGGATTTAATATTCCTGGTTCTATTCCATGCTATTCTTGTGTTGGTCTAGCACCACTTAGTATTAAAATCCACAGGAAGGCATGGCAGTAAATCCTCCAAATACTTTATTATTTTGCCTTTTAGCTAGACTTGACAGAAAATTCAAGGATCCCCCCAAGTTTTGCTCATTTAGTGTACTTGTAATTTGGAAAATTTATCAGCAGGTTTTCAAACAAGGAAAAGGGTGTGCCCATTCAAACTATGCCTTCTATGTCACTCTGTGACAAAAGAAATAACTTCTATTCTAATTTTCTGTTCTTTACTGTAAAGATCTTTGTTTAGAATGTATAGTGTACTTTTTACTCTAACAAATACAAATGCCAGACTAATAAATTTTATTATACTTGCATTTTATTTGAGTTGCACATGTAATCACACTGAAAATTGCTGGGTTTCTTTTTTTTTTTTAATTACATTTATATGCATTCTCCGAAGACTCAGGGCGGCTTACAATTTTTGGAGCACAACCCAATGTGCTCAGCAATAGCCTTCATTCCATTGTATATGCCTGCTTATTACTAAGCGGCATTTTTACAAGGTCAGCGAATTGCCCCCAACAATCTTGGGTCCTCAATTTACCTACAGGATGGAAGGCTGAGTCAACCTTGAGCCTGGTGGGATTCGAGCCTACAGTAATTGTAGACAGCTGGATCTTAAGAGCAGGCATTTAACAGCCTGAGCCACCAAAGCTCTTTTTGAGCTCATATCGTTGATAGATGGAAGGATTAATAAACACATTCTTTGAGGTTTACATATATGTTCTATTATCACCTATGTTAGTTTGAGACACAAAATTACTTCTAAAAAAATTACATATGATCAGTAACCAAAATAAAACAGATTTAATTTGAGATAGTGATGAGCTCTTCAAGTCCACCATTGTTATTTTCCAGAAAGGGATCTGACACCCATCTCATTCCATATTATTCTTGGAAATCAAGGTGAGCTTAGAGCCAGGCACTATTTTGCAAGTCTCTCAATTAAAGGAATACTTTTAAAAAGAAGCAGGTAAAGGGAACCTTGGCTTATATAAAAGAAGTTGGCTAAATAAGGCCTAGTCATCATGAAGACCCTCTAGTACTGAAGACCTTAAGCCTTTCATTTTCCATTCTTAAGCATGTGTATAAGGATGAGACATAAATGCTACAGTCATTCAAAATGATTTTCAAAACCTTTTCAAGTTGATAAAGAAATAGCAATGTTTTAAAAAGAGTTTCGTTCATTTGCCTCACTCTCTTTCAAGCTATCAATATCTCTGAAAAATGTCAAGTGTCATGACCACAAATTCCCAATCCTGTCTCTTTGTTTCAGTTACAACTGAACTTGTTTTAGAAAGATGCCATAAAATCCAGCAGAAAAAAAAAAGAAAGAAAAAGTATAGAAATAAGATTTCATGTGTGCCAGAACGTCCCAAAGCTGTGTTCCAGACTCTAGTGTTAATACTTTAGACTAGAATAACAGAGTTGGAAGGGACTTTGGAGGTCTTCTAGTCCAACCCCCTGCTTAGGCAGAAAACCCTACACCACTTCAGACAAATGGTTATCCAACATCTTTTAAAAAAACTTCCAGTGTTGGAACACTCACAACTTCTGGAGGCAAGTTGTTCCACTGATTAATTGTTCTGCCACAAAATTTCTCCTTAGTTCTAAGTTGTTTCTCTCTTTTGATTCAGATCATCAGTATATGCAGGAGAACAAAGGAAAATGCTCTCAAAGCAATAATTTGAGGAAAGAACTGGGATGTTTTCAGATTAAACTGACCTCTTATGTTGCTTATTTAAGAAATTAAAGTTTTAAATAGGAAAAAATAATCATATTAATCAAAAGAAAAGCTTAATAAGAAGCTTCAGTTTTTTTTATTTTAAACTAAAAAGTACATTGCACATGTCTTTATTGTGCTTGTGTATGTGTCACAATATCTTTCCTAATATGTCCACTTTCACTTCCTCTTCGAAATGAAAGATTTGCTTTCCTAAAGGATTATAGCAAAGGTTATCCGGATGCATTGCTAAGAAAAAGCTGGATTTTATAGCTTTTGTAAAAGAAGCATGGTCAAATAAATATCTCTTTTTTTCCTTATTCTCCAGACTGTCTCCAAGTTTGCTAATCACAGTAGGAAATAGAATTATGTAAGGCTCAGGCTACCTCACCCTACTCAATTTTAAAACTATTACAATATCAGGAAGCAAAATTTTCAAGCCTCTGTTTGCAGCTGTAGGGCTTAATAATCTGTTGGTAAGATTTTATATATATATATATATGTATGTATGTATGTATGTATGTATGTATGTATACATACATACATACATATATATATAATATTAAGATTATATGTAGTTGTTTTCTTGCTTATTGATTTTTGAGAAGAAAGAAAATGGAAGTTTTCAAGGAGTTGAATTTTTATCCACAATAGAAAATTCTGGGTCCTATGCCCCATGAAATGTTAGTGGGCAATTCTACTATTGTTTATTGGTTTTATGCCACTTTGTTTTAATATTTTTGTTACACTAAATTAAATAGAAAAACATTTCAATATGTGATATATGCTTTGAAATTTCAGATCCCTGAAATCAGCAATCTTTGCATCTAATCTGTTCACTATGGCTCATATTATGTGATAATTATATTCTTTTTCACAGCTTTCTAAGACCAAGTATGCCCAGAAAGTATTCTTCTTATTTGAGTAAAGTCTAAAGAATTTATATTTTGTCATGTCAACACCCTATATAAAAACCCTTTATCCTCTTTTTCTGTCCCTATTTCAATGTTAGGCTACATATCAAAATCTGGCTTGAACAAATTCTGAGAACTGAATCAAACTGGACTTTCTCGGACTGACTCTGTGTCTCAAAAAAGAAAAGGAGGAATTGTCTATGGAAATTCTCAGTCGTCATGGTTGTCCCAAAGGTGCTTTTTCAAGAAGCAACTGGGCTTTCTTGTTTTTCTTTGAAGATGTTTCACTTCTCATCCAAGAAGCTTCTTCAGCTCTGAGCCAATTGTCTCTTGAAAAAGCACCTTTGGAAAAGCAGGAATTGTACAACATGATTTGACTGGGAGTCTCAGCAGATGTCATGTTCAGTTTGGTATTTCTCAGCATTGCATCAGTTAGAAAAAGGTAGCTAGATTTAAAAAGTGCTCTCTTTTTTGACAGGTCTGTTGATGTTTAGTTATTTCTGACTCTTGATTACCCAATGGATTTGTTTTGACTGGCTCATCAATCAGCAACTACTTCTCTGAATTCCTGCTTTGAATTCCTGCTAATTCAAGCTTGTGTTATCCATGATGGTACTTAGCCATCTTCTCTTCTGCCAAATCTTTTTCAGTTGCTATTGATTTTTGCTGATGTCAGGGGATTTGTGCTCCTGCATGCCGGTTAAAGCAGCATTTCCCAACCTGGGGGCCTGGCATGGGGAGAGAGGGATGTTTTGTGCAAGAAGCAGGTACACATGTGCATGCACAGCTTCATTTGTATGAGAAGCAGGCACACGTGCCTGCCACTCCAATGAGCGGGACTGGGAGAACTGTTGGCCACCAGTCATATGAGTGGGGGTTCGAGTGCCAGCGCCCACTGCTCACATGAGTCAGGCTGTGCACACACACATGTGCCTGCTGGCCTGCCACGCATGCAGTCTGGTTGCAAATAGGTAGTGGGCCATAGCCCATAGTTTAGAGACCCCTGAATTAAAAGAACAGATGAATCTTGATTCAAATCCAGGCTCTGAATTCATTCTCAGTTGTATCAAAACATTTTTCAATGTGCTGAAATGGGCTTAAATTGAAACTCCTGGATGATGCGATAAGCACTTCACCCCAGTAAACAGGTAAGGTGCTTATTGCATCATGAGTTATTAACTATAGAACACTGGTATATATTTTAACATCAATAATTTGCCAAGTTGAATTTCCATGTGGGCTAATTTTCTTTTGCCTTTTGTTATGTAATTTCACCATAAATAAATCTATTTAGTTAATCAAATTGTATGTAGGCTGCTTGACTCCAAACAATTCTGGGTGACTTACATTTTTTTATAAAAGCAACAATAAGAAATTAAGGATCAGAGCATATGTGTCTTTATCACAAACAAAACATTCTACTAGAGTTCAACTACTATCCTGCTGTGAAACATGGGGGAAAAGTTTTCAATGATTGCTTGAATTTCATTAGGATGAGCACCATATGCATGCAAACACATACTGCTTCTGACAAAAATAAAAATAAATATCAGAGGTGAGTTATTTCAGTGATACAATGCAAGAATTGAACAGTCATCCCTTTTAAAATAGAATAGAATGTTCTTTGCTGGCCAAGTTGGACACACAAGGTATTTGTCTCTTGTGCATAAGCTGTCAGTGTACATACAAGCAATGGAGTGATTAATCATAAATCATAAGATATAATCAGTCATAAGATACAACCAACAAAGTGTTGGTTATAAGATACCAATAGGAACAGGTAATAGGAAAGATGAGAAGGATAATACAGCCCTGCTGCATGGTTAGATATCTTTAGCCATATTCTCTAGACAATGTTGTAATTGGACCATCATTAATTTTGAAACATTTATTATTACTTTCTTTCTTTAAAATGTCTAAAGCACAATGCCACAGAATCAAAGAATTATAAGTGTTCCAGTACAGAAATGCAAAATATATGGAATATATATTTATATATCCTACCTTTGTCTTTCCTAGTGACAGGAAATCTGCAAACTTCCAGATATTAATAATAACTCTAGCACCCCTAATCTTTGCCATTGGTTACCATGGCTGATGGGCATTAGAAGATGACTAGATCTGAAGGGAAGAATTTGGTTCGTCCTAATATTGAATGCTAAAACAGGTTACTCTGTTAAGCAGCTGGCCATTTTTAATTTTCACCTAAATGAAGAGCTGCAAAAAATGTGCAAATTAGTAAACTGAGTGAGTGAGAATCATATTGCATGCTTTGGGGGGAAATGATCAGTTAGATAAAAGTGGTAATAGTGACAAAAATGTGTTTGGGAAAATGTGTGGCACTTAACAAGGAAATCTGGAAATAATGGTTTGAGGCAGATCTGGGCAAGCAGAAACCTTCATGAGCAAACAAGATACATGAAAGTGCTAATAGGTTGCCTTCAGGCGCTTAAAAAAAATCAGCTGTCCGGTTTCAAAGTTGAAATAGAACATGTCTTACATTATTCAAAGTTAACAGAGGAATTTTATTTCTAAGAAGTGTATGTTATTGAATGGTTGAAATTCAAGAAAGAAGGGAGATACTTCCATTCCCCACCATCCAATTAGAGCTGAAGAAGCTTCTTGGATGACAAGCGAAACATCTTCAAAGAAAAATCAAGAAAGTCCAGTTGCCTTCTGAAAAAGCACCTTTGGGACAACCATGACCTGGATAACTGAGAATGTCCATAGAACTGAAGGAACATACTATATCTGCAAACAGGTGACAGTTTCTGAGGCCCTGAGAATGAGTTGATGCTGAGCTGTGGTGGATCCTACAAGCACCTGATTACTTCCTATCACTTGGATCAAATTCCTATACCTCTCAGCTTCTGATATAAAAATATATAAACTTGTTTCTTTGAAAATAAACATAAAAGCGCATAACTGATGTGTAATGATTCACTCAATGACATTGTGATAAAGATGAAGATGTGAGCAATTTTTAATCTAGTCTGTCTAATATTTCCTACTTTTAGGGCCTTTATGTTTTATGATCTGTACACAAATAATTGTTGTGTGTTCTCTAAAGGACAGTATATTTAAAAGATGGTACCTAATTCAAAAAATTTAAAAACCAATGACTAACTATAAACTCATTATGTTATCTCCTCTTTTGTGGTTTATCCTGAAAGAACCTTATGTAAAATCTGCTGCTAGAGTTGTGGGATTGGTCAAGATAAGAAAGAAAAGAAAGAAAGAGTTTCTTAGTCATTAACAGAAATATTCAAAAAGGAACTTTTTGCTAATATGGAGATTTTTTTAGAAATAAGAAAAAAATGTCAAAATCTACAAATCAAACTTCTCTTGAAAGCACTGTAACCAAGCTTGGGAACTCTCATCCCCACCCTCCACATTTTTTCTGCTATAACACAAGATAAAAAAAAAACCCTGCAATCCTATTTTTTACATTGTAATCAATCTATTACTATTTTTAAGCACAGCATAGTCTTTTGAAAATCACCCCCCTTTGGGTCTTTCTTCCTACCCATTTTTCACTTTTCTCTTGAAATAAATGAATATCATTGTTCTTTGCAGATTCTAAATGAACACACACACACAGAGACACACATACAGACACCCATGTATAAAATAGCTGAATTTCTCAAAGCACTTTCCTGCTTTCCCAAACTCAAAATGAGACCTCCTTCTGCTGTTGGCTTCAGATTAACTTTGTAAAAGTATGATTTTCATGTTAATAATTCTCCAAAGTGCTTTTTTTCCTAATTAAGACTGTGGAGGTAATAATGCTCACCCATAGTGCCTCTTTGTGAACAGATGTACATTAAAGGACTTTTAAACATAAATGTATTGCTAGTACTTTCTTTCTAAAAAACTATTTTTTAAAGAACTACATTGTTTTAGCAGTGGAAAAACACCAACAAGGCAAAACCTTAGGAGGTCAAAATATACAGGTGAAATATGTCTTAGAGAATGATAAACCATTTTTCATTTCTGCTCTCTAGCACAAAGCTTAAAGCGATAGAAATAGACAGAAGGAGAGATGATTGCCAGGCCATTGAATTGAAGCATATTATTCCTGAGAATGTTTGAAGAAGTGATGAAGGAAAGAATAATTGTTGGTCCTGCCAGGTAAACCAGACAGGAAACACGATAAGATGAACTAATTTTGTTTTATTTTAAGGCTACATTAAAATAATCTTGCAAGTCTGAATGTACAAACTTCCCTCCACCATTTTTAACTGTTTGATCCAATAGGAAAGGTTATTCCTAAGTTTCTTTTTCTGACTGTTTAATACACAGGAGACTCCTGCTTCTCTTATTTGACTGTTTCCTAGGTAGCATTTCTTCCCCTCATTCCTCAAGGTCACCCACATATTCCATGACAATAATCAAAAGAGAAAACAACTGCAGCATTTTTTACAGGACTCCCAAAGTCTCCTGAAGTTTTTCCTTTTATTTAAAGAATTGCAAATGTTGTAGATTAAATTGAGAACACATCAAACCATTTCCCCTTCATGCCATGACTCAGTATTTGGATAGTATGACTATAAACACCTGTTTATTTAAACCAAAAATTGAGGAGGTGGATCCTTCAAAATTATATAGAAAATAACTACGTGATCACATCTTATGATTCCAAGAGATTATAAATATCACCCTCATCCCTTAAGTTCTAAAATAATTTCTGCTACCACATGCACACACACAAATTTTGCTTCTGTAAAATGTGGATTTTTAAAAATTATTCTGAAACAAATGGGAGTTTTTTTAAAGATCTCTCCAACAAACTTCATTAACTGAATATAGACATAGATTATATTTTATGTTGATCTATATCTCACTGGAAATGCTGAATATGACTGGAAATGCTTCAGGGATGTTGTCTGTTCAGCTGCACTGAAGATTTTAGGTTTTTCTACTTGCAAGCATCATGACTGGTTCAATGAGAATGATGAGGTGATGTGAGTTTTTCTTTTTGAGAAGCATCGCCTTCATTGTGTCCATCAGAATGACTTATTAGAAGCAGCCAAAAAAAAAAAGTACACCTTTACCAGTGTTTCTAGGACAGACTAAAATAAATTGCATAAAATGTAACCTGCTCTGCTGAGTTCCAGGGCAGATGAATTACTGGGATATGCTGAACAGTCAGATGATCACTTTTTGCAACCTTCTGACAAGCAAAGTCAATGAAGAAGCCGGATTCATTTAACAGCCGTGTTGCTAACTTAGCAACTGCAGTGATTTTAGTTAACAACTTCAGCAAGAAAGGTCATAACATGGGGCGAAGTTCACTGAACAACTGTCTCCCTTAGCAACAGAACTTTTGGACTCATTTGTGTTGATAAGTCAAACACAATGTGTATTACCAAAGTGAAAGAAACTGTTCTGAGTGGGAACATTCTCTTTGTTGATGACTGTGCCCTGAATGCTGGCTTAGAGATAGAAATGCGAGCCTGTATGGACAATTTCTTATGACTTGTGACAACTGTAGACTCACCATCAATATCCAAAAGACTGAAGTCATGAACCAGCCTTCTCCTTATGCACCATACAAAGAACCCATAATCACAATCAACTAAAAGCTGTGGATCATGTTGCTTGCTAAATATTTGTCTGTTTATATTTATATACATTAAAATCTCAATGTATACCAGTTTGTTTGTTTGTACCCTCCAATGAGCCTAAATAGTATATTATACTACAACATTTTTTTAATCAAGGTACCTAAATTTGCTAACTTAAAGAATGTCTATGAAGATTCAGTCACCCAGATCATGCTTGTCCCAAAGGTGCTTTTTTCCAAGAGGCAACTGGACTTCCTTTTATTTTTCTTTCGCTTCTCATTCAAGAGTTTAGTTTAATTTTTTCTTAACTATTTATTGTTGTTGCTGTTTTTAGTTGTGAGCCGCCCCGAGTCTTCGGAGATGGGGCGGCATACAAGTCCCATTAATAAATAAATAAATAAATAAATAAATAAATAAATAAATAAATAAATAAGCTTATTCAGCTCTGACCGGATGGCGGGGGATGACCTGAAGAAGTTTTTTGAATGAGAAATGATATGTCTTTAAAAAAAAACCAAGAAAGTCAAGTTTCCTCTTGAAAAATGCACTTTCAGGATAACTTAGAGTGCATAAAAATTCCTGGATACATTTCTCCTGTGGAATTGAAATTTTCACAATGTTTGCCACTGTAAACATTGTAAACATCCAGGACAAAAAAAATGGCAATCCAATTCAGGGAATCCAGGGAATTAATAATTAGAATGTTTTTACCCTGAATACACAAGCCTTATTTGTATGGGTAAAATATATAACTATGCTATCCTTATGAAAAACTGGAAATTTTCCAAGAGTAGATTAATATTGAAAATTGTCTTAATATTGAAAATGGGAAATAATGATCCAATATGACATATGATATTTCTTTTTGATTATTTAGTCTTACTTTCTCTTTCACTCAATTTTATTGTGAATTGTGAGAACTGTCACTATACAATATATTTGATTTTTTTTTACTGAAACAATAAATAAATTCCAACTATGCATTGTATTATTTTCTTCAAATCTATTTCTGAGAAATCTTTCTTTTATTATCTAGCTGGTTTTACTGCTTGGTGAATCAGCTTTATTTACCAAAATGCTGCATAAAAAGACAAAATCCAACTATAATGGGGTGAATTATTTTCTCTCTTCCTTTCTTTTGTTCTGCATCTAAAATGCATCTAAAATGAAATCACTATGAGTAGGGCTTCAGTATGTTACATTTCATTAATGGTGTATCTTCCACATAAGTTAGTTCATCCCTGATCATCAAACTTCTATTTAGCAATTTTTCTTGGAAATCTGCTTCATAGTGTTACTCAATAGAAGTTGATGTCAAAGCATGAAAGACAGTTCATGATTTCAAGTCTCTTCTGACCACAGTGAATGATGCTATCCTTTGACCCATTGAAAGAGATCAAGCTCTTCACAGTTGCTTCAGAAACAGAGCTGGAAGCTGTGCTACAAAGCAGAGGAATGTTCTGTTTGATGGTAGTTGATCACAATATCACTATCACTATCACAATATTCAACAGAGGTAGCTTTTTCAATGCATCTGGTTCAGCACAGTTGGCTGATGACAAAGACTGCCAGTTCATGCTGCCACCTCCAAAGGGAATACCTGATTTTTTATCTCTTAATATTTTTTCTTTTAGAAGATCAAATGACAAAGTAGCCTCCTTTCTAAAATCACAAGTCAACATCTTGGAAAATAGCTGCATTTTAGTATAACATGTTTATATCTTCAAAAAATGGCCACTTCAAATCTTCCATACTTGAGTAGGTACATTCATTTTGTACACTCAGGTACAAACATACATTTCAGGCAACAGAGATCTATTCAACAATTCACTCAAACAGTTCAAAGGAGATGGGATGCTGACAAAATAGTTCATCTGACATTTATAGCATTATAGTATTTGGCTACATGCTTAATATTTCTTCACACATTTATACATCTTGCACAAAGATATGCAGTAAGATTCTACTCTGTTTCTAATCAGGGAGGTGCCTGATTATGGAAGTCTTTGATATGCTAAATATTGAAGACACTTGGTGATAGTGGGAATTTGCATACATTTCCACATTTTTTTAGACTTTCTAAGCATTTCGTGTTCAGGCAAATGCTAGAAATGAGGCTGAGTTGCCTTTGAGCAAAATGCCCTGGATAAGATGGTCTAACCGATAGCAATTACAAAATGGATCTGCTCAACACAACTGATAGAACTATGAGCAACATCAAGGAGTGGGGAGAGAAATAAAAGAGAAAGCTATAGTGGACATTTTTTCATTAAAAGATCTTTTCCAATATTAAGGAATTCATTATGGATGATAGAATGGTAAGGCTACAGGATTTTTTAAAAATGGGACAAATTACACTGACTTTTCATTAACAGTTAAATTGTTTTGTTACTGAATACTGGGGCTTATTTTCCTGTACTATTGCACAGACATGCAAAAAAGGAAAAGAAAGAAAGGAAGAAGGAAAGAAAGAAAGAAAGAAAGAAAGAAAGAAAGAAAGAAAGAAAGAAGGAAGGAAGGAAGGAAGGAAGGAAGGAAGGAAGGAAGGAAGGAAGGAAGGAAGGAGGACAAAGATTAGAACTTGTAGAAAGAGGTCATGGATAGGGTTATGACCACTCAAAAGGTATTTTTAATACAATAGAAAGACGTGTCAGCTACTTCCTACACTTCATGATAAACACAATTCAGATTATCTTCTGAAAAACTTAAATAATGTCACTCTCCAAAATAGAAAAAAAAATCAAATGCTTTCTTAACCAAAAAGGTCTAAAAACTTTGATATAATTTTTTTAAATGGGAAAATGGGTGGATAAATTCAAAGGCAGACAGATGTTTGTAGAAAAGTAGGAATGTGGTATGTTACAGGGAACATTTTCCCATTTGTGTTATATTTTGTAGTGAGGAATTCAGACTGTGATAATACTTTAGAATGTTAGTTTTCTAAACCCCATGCTTCTTTTAAAGTATTGCTCACTTTTATTACCTATAAGGTAACAATGTGTTTCATCTTTATTAAGCATCAAATTACTTTGCATAATGCAGCCATTCCCAGCAGGAATAATATAAATAGTGATTAAAAGTTAGTAGATAATACATTTGTCCCAATACCCCAGTAATTTGTAGTAATCTCTCGGAGCAGAACATTATTACATAATTTGAAGTGTTACTTTATAAGAAGCATTAAAAGCTGCATTTGTTACGCTGCACTGTAATATTTTTTTAAAAAAACAACAATGTCGATATATCTTGCTGAGTCTTGTTAGTTAAGTAACATGTATCTTCAAGCCATAACTCCATTATCTTTTATTTATTGTCCTTCTCTTCTAGGTATGTTTTAAATATAATTTTATTTTTGCATATCAGATACTTCATCAGAGTAATTGCCTATCACAATCACTCTAACACAGGAGTGAGCAGTTAATTTTCCCAAGGGGCCATATGATAAACTGGGACTGTTATGGAGGGTTGTTACCATTGCTAATGTATCCTACAACCCCATGCCACTGCTGCCCTGTCCCACACATCACCACTACTTCCCCATTGCCAGCCCTAGAATGTCACCATACACCACCAATACCACCCTGCCATTCTGTCCATCATTGCTGACACTCTACTATCTCTGCTGCCAATGCCTCACATCCCCAACCCTAATGCTTCTATCAGCCCAATAGTGACTACCAACAAATGTGGACCATGACCCATAAAATGCCAAAGTCTACTCTAGCAATATCTGAAAACCTGTCTTTCAACCTGTTTTTGATTGCCAGGTAAACTGTGGATCCACTGGTTCACTCTATTAGCATAAATATATATTAAATCCTATAATGAAGTAGCTGAACATTGGCTAAAAGATAACATTTAAAAAATATTCTCATGTACAATTTAGTCTTCTCAGATTCAGGCATCTGGTGTTCAATACACATTAGAAAAATATTTTTGGAATCCACATAAATTGAATGCATTGCCTGTGAATCACTCTGCTTTTTATATTATGTGTTCAATTTAAAAGTGCAAACAATGCAACAAATCTGAATCATTCTTAGTCTCCCCATACATAATTTCCCAATTTTCCAATGAAAAATTCAATCTGTTTGAGATAATTATAGATATACAGAGCTATTCATATGACATGCATATACATATACAAACATGTTATTAATATATGACCATTCAGAATTACAGCCCAAAAAGCATTTTTGCTGTTTTAAAACATCATCCCTCCCAGTTATATGACTGCATTTTGGGCACTTGGCAACTGACTCAATTTATGACCAGTTGCAGTGCCCCTCAGTCATATGAGCCATGGCGATGCAGTGGTTAGAATGCAGTACTGCAGATTGCTACTCTTGACTGCCAGCTGCCAGCAGTTCAGCAGTTTGATTCTCCCTAGCTCAAGGCTGACTCTGCCTTCTACCCTTCCAAGGTTGGTAAAATGAGAAGCCAGATTGTTGGGTGCAATATACTATCTCTTAGAGAGGGCTGTAAAAGTGTTCTCAAAAGAACTGTGAAGCAATATATATATATATATATATATATATATATATATATATATATATATATATTTTCGTAGATTTTCACGGGTAAAGGTATGTAGGTCTTGGTGTATTCGGGTCTTGTCCCGTGTAAGATTGAGAATACCTTGGCAACGTTTCGATGAAATCTCATCCGTCATCTTCAGGCTGGTGTCTTCAGCTTCGTTCTCCTGGGAGCGGCGAGACACCAGCCTGAAGATGACGGATGAGATTTCGTCAAACGCTGCCAAGGTATCCAATCTTAACACGGACAAGACCACGACTACACCAAGACTACATATATATATATATATATATATTTATATATATATATATATATATATGTGTTTCGTAGATTTTCACGGTAAAGGTATGTAGGTCTTGGTGTATTCGGGTCTTGTCCCTTGTAGATTGAGAATACCTTGGCAACGTTTCAACGAAATCTCATCCGTCATCTTCAGGCTGGTGTCTTCGGCTTTGTGCTTCTGCCAGCAAAGCGTGATCTGAGCTGCCTTCTCTATAAATACTGGAGGGGAGGTGTGGTGTGCTGGCTCTGCTGTAGCTGGTTGGTTGGCTGTGTTTTGGCTCTGTTGTCGCTTTTGATTGGTTGATGGAATTGGTGTTTGCTGATTGGTTGGCTTTTTTTGTAAGAGCCTGTGTGGCTGAGGTAGTGGCTGTGTGTCCTTCAGCCTTTTGTGTTTTAGCTACCTGGGTAGTGGGCTGTGTGATGACCTTCTGAGTTTTATTGTTGTGACATCCTGGGTCTTGTGCTGTTATCTCCTGGGTCGTTGTCTGTGTTGCAACCTCCTGAGGTTTTGTGTTGTAATCTCCTGAGTTCCATGATGTAGTATCCTGTAGTATCTACAGCCACTACCTCAGCCACACAGGCTCTTACAAAAAAAGCCAACCAATCAGCAAACACCAATTCCATCAACCAATCAAGAAGCGACAACACAGCCAAAAACACAGCCAACCAACCAGCTTACAGCAGAGCCAGCACACCACACCTCCCCTCCAGTATTTATAGAGAGAGGCAGCTCAGTCATGCTTTGCTGGCAGAAGCACAAAGTCGAAGACACCAGCCTGAAGATGGCGATTGTATCTCATCGAAACATCGCCAAGGTATTCTCAATCTTACACGGACAAGACCCAAATACACCAAGACCTACATATATTATATATATATATATATATATATATATATATATATATATATATAGTTTTTCGTAGATTTTCACGGGTAAAGGTATGTATGTCTTGGTGTTTCGGAGCTTGTCCCGTGTAAGATTGGGAATACCTTGGCAACGTTTCGCGCAATCTCATCCGTCATCTTCAGCTGGCCACACATCACGTTCTCCTTTTAGAAGTTCTCCCAGGAGAACGAAGCTGAAGACACCAGCCTGAAGATGACGGATGGGATTTCATCGAAACGTTGCCAGGTTTCTCAATCTTACACGGGACAAGACCCGAATACACCAAGACCTACATATATATATATATATATATATATATATATATATATATATATATATAATAGGTAAATATTCAAAGTATGGCAAATTGGGACAGAAGATTGGAAGGGAATTATATATATATATATATATATATATATATATATAATAAAGTAGTTAAATATTCAATGGAGTATGGCAAATTGGGCACAGAAGATTGGAAGGGAATTACTGATATCCAGAGAAGAAGGTACATTTTTAATATACAGTGGTAACTATGATATAATGGCTCCGAACAAAAAAT
Organism: Naja naja; assembly: GCA_009733165.1. Lineage (NCBI taxonomy): Eukaryota > Metazoa > Chordata > Lepidosauria > Squamata > Elapidae > Naja > Naja naja. The sequence goes on from CM019150.1 coordinate 139,618,068, forward strand.
GTCCAGAATAGTTTCAATCAGTAGGCTCCAACACTTGGGGAAGAAGGGAACTGGGCTATGCAAGTGGTGGGCCAGGGGTTGGGATCACCTGGTTTATATGGCTGAAGAATGAATGAACTAATTAGAAATTTAGAGATAAGTAATGGGTGAATAATTAACAGAAGAAGGCATAGAAGTAAGACAACTACAATTTATCTTTATCAGCACAATCGTTAAACCTTGGTTTCATTCCAATTAATCAGTGATGCTTAGGTTTATTGTGATTACCTTAAATCTCATAGATTTTAGCGGGTCTATACTAAATACACATTGAGATCTTAAAGCAAAGAAAAGTGCATGCAATGCTTTTAAAAAGTATAAGGCCTATTTTGTCTACTGTAACAGAAAAGGCCACATTATGGTAATTTATAGTCATGGGAGTTTTGGGTGTCCAGGAACATTACTTTAATATGCCTTTTGTTAGTGAAAGGTCAGTATTTGTTTTATTACATTTACTCCAGTTATTTTTTCCCTTCTCTTGACTGATGAAATCTTAAAAGGGAAGTGCCAACAGCTACAGAGTAGATGAAAATTATTATTTTTTGTTTCTTTCCTTTATATTGAAATGCATATATTTATTTATTTATTTTTATATTTGAACTTGTATGCCACCCCATCTCCGAAGACTCAGGGCTGCTCACAACTAAAATACAGAACAATAAATACTTAAAAAAACATTAAACTAGATTACAAGCCCAAATATTAAAACATAGAATAAAACAAATTAAAAAGGTCCATCCTTTTTAGTATATGTACTATCTTCTAACATATATGCAAATATAGAACTGACATAATCATAAATACCAATGCATTTTTACATACTTCATTAGATTACATTGATATTCAAGCAGTCATAAGGTGTCAACACCCTACAAGTGTTGGTATCATGGATTTGCTAACGACAGTACTACTGCAACTCTCTTACTTCCTCTTGGTGTTAGTACTCATTCTTTTTTTCTAACAAAGAATTATGCAGAAAAAATAGTAGCTTCCATTAAACTTGTGTTCTTCCTCCATGGAATATAGCAGATTAATCTTAAATGGTGAAAGCAACTATCCTACATCTGGTTTCAACCGCTGGGTGAGATCATCCGTGGTTCTGGGGTGAGGTATCATCAGTATGATATCCAGCTTTTCATCTTCACCCCAAACCAACCCAATGATGCCCTCAATGTGATATCCAGGTGCCTGGAAGTGGTGCAGATCTGGATGGGGAGCAACAGGCTCCAGCTCAACCTGACTAAGACCGAGTGGCTGTATGTACCAGCATCTTGAGTTGTTCAGGACATTCCATCTCTGGCTATGGGGGGAGAGATATTACCTCCCATAGATAGGGCCTGCAACTTGGGTGTCCTCCTGGGCTCACAGCTCAGTTTGGAGGAGCAGGTGGGAACTGTGGCCAGGGGAGCATTTGCCCAGCTTCATCTGGTGAGACAGTTATACCCCTACCTGGACCGGGATGCCTTGCGTACAGTCACTCATGCGCTTGTCATCTCCCGTCTGGACTACTTCAATGCTCTCTACATGGGGCTGCCCTTGAAGACCATCTGGAGGCTTCAACTTGTCCAGAATGCAGTGGCACGGGTTGTGCTGGGAGGGTCCCGATACTCCTATGCCACACCTCTTTTACGCAAGCTGCACTGGTTACCGGTTGCCCTCCAGGTGATATTCAAGGTGCTGGTATTGACCTATAAAGCCTTTCATGGCTTAGGACCAGGGTATTTGCAGGGAGCCCTGTGGCCAGCAATGGCTCCCAATGTCCCGTGTGCTCCCATAGGCAGACCTCCTTGGGGTGCCATCGGCCAGGCAATGTCAGCTGGTGGCCCCTAGGGGTAGGACCTTCTCTGTGGGAGCACCCACCCTCTGGAATCAACTTCCTCTGGAGCTATGGGTGGCCCCTGATCTTAGATCTTTCTGCCGTGACCTAAAGACTTGGCTTTTCCAGCTCACCTACCCGGACTGATGGAGGGATGGGGATTTTTAGTTTTTAGTTTTGTTTTTAGCTTAATGAGATTTCTTATTCAATTTAATTTGGTTTTAATTTTTGTAATTTTTGTATTCTTCTTTTAATGTAAGCTGCCCTGAGTCCTTCAGGAGATAGGGCAGCATAGAAGTCTCATAATAAAATAAATAAATAAACTACTGACTTAAATAGAATTGATATGGTAATTCACAGTTTACTGAAGATCAAGAGATAATAATCCATTACCCAAGCATTCAAACTAAACAGAGCTTCTAACATTTAAATGAGTATTTGAATAGGAGTATACAGAAAAAATAGTCCAAAATCAGTCCATTGGTTCCAGGGTTATCAGCCAATCCTGAGGTCAAAATTTCATAGACAAGATTCACATCAATGTTATACAAGAGTCAGAGATCAATCAATTGTTTCCAACAAGGAGACATGGGTCAAGTTTGCCTCTTAAATCAGACTGCAGCCAACTGTGATCAATAAAGACACTTACTTTCTTCAATGGTGAGGAGCTTCATGGAACATCTCTGCTTTGTCTCCTCTTCTGTCTATCTGCTGGGTGTGGGACCTTTCCTCCAACCCATCTAATTGTTGCAGCCATGTAGGTAGTTATATGTTTAATCAACTTGGAATTATGCAATTCTTGGCTTTATGTCTCCTGAGCTGTACCTCATTATAGCTATGTCAAAGTCTTTTATCAAACAAGGTATTTGGAGAGAATTTTTTTGTGAGTTTCATTTTTTTTTAAGTTGATTATTTTGTATCTGAGAGATATATTTTCCATTTTTTTCTACAATCTGGATAAAGATCATAGAAGACAATCCCACTGCTGTCAGTGAAAACCAACTAGCACTGGGTGAAAAAGTTCTGAGGATGACCAGAACTCTTCTAACTTCCTGACAAACTTGTTCAATCTCCAAATCCTGTAACACTTTTCGATTTCTGCTGCCACACTATTGCTAAGAACAGTCCATGAGTTCCTTGTGTGGAGGTTACTTGCAGTGAGGAAAGATTAATTCCACGTGTTACTAGTAGTTACCACTTTCTTAAGAAGCTATAGGGGACAATTTTTGCCCTCCAAAGATGATTGATGATGCAAGACATTCATGTCACTTTTCTTTTTTAAAAAAAGTTTGTTTGGGGAATCGGGAAAGCAAAATGAGTGCATTTTAAGGTCTCTTTACTTCTTAGCTTCATCACATTAAAGGTTTATATATGTGGCTAATTATCATTTTTAAGCTACTTTCAGAGAATTGTATTGTAAAGATAGCATGCAAATATCTATAAATAAACAAACAAAACACATCTATAAATATTACTTTGAAGTTCAGAAGAAATTAAGTCCCTGCTACTTAAGTCTTGCAGTGTTCTCATATGAAATCATGTTTATAACCTCTCATCAAATTTATCAATCTTTGACCATGATATTTAGAATTTTTCAGATATATTCACTATGACATTTGAACAAGAAGCCATTTTGACCAGGATTTGAACAAGAAGCCAGTTTTACCATATTATATTTGCTTGTTTTCCACTGGGATTTTTATAAAAACAAATATATCAATCCTTGGTGAAAAAGTACAAAGATGCTGCATCCCTTTTAATTAGACAATTAAACAATAATTAGCTATTACAGTTTGAATACAACTCTGTTAAATAGATTTCATGAATTTTTATAATGCTGGAGATGCACAGTGGAAATCACAGTGATGTGACACTATTTAACATCTCTGCTTAGCATGGAAGACATTGTGGAATGCATGGCACAATGTAGTCAGTTTTTTCAGTGTTATAATTAAATATGTGTGCATGTTTTTATTGGAATTGAGGTTTTTTTTCATGGCTGGATTGCATTTTAGGAAAAGAACAAATATAACATTAAAAAAGTGAAAAAGCCTAGCATATAATGTTTGCCTCTTATATCGCATTCCACTATCAAACCATATTTAGTCATGGCTTTTCATACATAAGGGGCTGGGATACAGTCAGTGTACAGAAACTACACCAAAGTCTAAAAAATAATCATAATTATAAAAAGCTAAAGTACCTAAAACAGAACTTACATAGAAAAACCAAAAATCTAAAAGAAATCTAAGAGGAGGGGTAGATGCATTGGATGAGTATAGGAGAGCATAAATAATATTCTGCAGACTAAATTCATCACAATATAGAGCACTCTAGTATGATGAACTAGATGCTCATTAAAACTAATTTATGGCACAGATCATCATCTGATGATTTTAAGTGCTGCTGTTGCAAAAGCTGGCAACGTTATATGTTATAGCAGGGTCAGTATATGAATGCAGCAGGGAGTTGTACAATTGTCCTATGGATCCTGGGTATTTATGCAATAATGGTGAATGAGGCTAGTATAAATGTTTCTGTAATGCAGGCATCAGAGAAGTAGGTGCTCTGTTGTTTCCATGATCTCATAGGTGATCATGGCTTTATGGCTTTATGCATTTACAGAATTTCCAATCATTTTATCTGATGTACCTGCTGAATCAAAGATATGTTAGCTTTGTTTTACTGTGGCTGGGAATTCTCTTCCATGAATTCTGATAGAAATCCCATTTGGTTTTATGTAGTGAAATATTATGAACTAAAGATACTGTGGACTGTGTTCTCCTTGTAAATGAATTTCAAAGAGTATTGATATAAACCATACACAATCACTTGTTGAGATGGGCAGCTATAAAAAACAAACTCAATCAATCAGTCAATCATAGTGAATGCTGCCTCCTATCATTCTGCTAGTAATTATGAGGACATAAAAGTGAATAGCTAATAAAATGTGCAAACCTTGCTAGTTCCAGAAATATTTTTTCAATTTTTTTTTGCAACCAACTCCCAGTCAATTTTATGAAAGAAAATTTGTTTTAGAAATAATTTCAAAACAACAACCTTGGAAAAATTATCCTGAGTGGAATGTATTATTCTTATACTTATTTTTGAATGGATAAGAGCTCTGCATGGATATTTAATGTTTCATAGACAATCATTCATCCAATCGTCCCTCCCTGATTTTGTATGCTTAAGTCAAATATCAAAGAAAGAGATAACTAAAAAAAGTAACTTCCATTAGGGCTTTTTCAATAGCTATACTACAATGATAAGGTAAATGTTCCCTCTCACATACGTGCTAGTCATTTCCAGCTCTAGGGGTGTGTGTTCATCTCTGTTACAAAGCTGAATGGTCATGTGGCTGGCATGACTAAACACTGAAAGTGCCCAGAAAGCTGTTACCTTCCCACCAAAGTGGTCCCTATTTTTCTACTTGCATTTTTATATGTTTTTGAACTGCTAGGTTGCAGAATCTGGGAAAGTAGTCGGAGCTTACTCTGTTATGCGGTGCTAGAGTTTTGAACTGCTGAACTGCCGACTTTTCTGATCGACAAGCTCAGCATCTTAGCCATTGAGCCACTGCGTCCCCATGCTACAATGATAGAGACATTTTAATTCTACTGCACTAATATATACATATACTTCAGACAAATTATCGAGCTAATTTCTCTGCCTGTTAGCTATGTCCTGTGTTTTCTGAAAAAAAATATTAAATAAGGATAAAAGTTTAGGAGAGCAGGAGGATTGCTATCCTGTATGCAGAACACTCTCATTTGCTATTCCTGACAGTTGACCTCAGGTCAGAGGTGGTATTCAGCAGGTTCTGACCAGTTCTGGAGAACCGGTAACTGAAATTTTGAGAAGTTCAGAGAACCGGCAAATACCACCTCTGGCTGGAGATTTTACAGTATCGTTCCCCTGCCATACCCACCAAGCCACGCCCACAGAACTGGTAGTAATTTTTTTTACTACACTGGAGATTTTTAGAAAAGATTAGACAATCATTTGTCTGACATGGGCTAGGATTTCCTGTTTGAGCAGGAGGCTGGAGTGGGAGTCTTCAAAGATCCCTTCCAACTCTGTTATTCTGTTATAACTAGGGCAAAAATGAGTCAAATCCAGCCTACAAATAAATAGCACTATGAGTTGTTCAAGGCAGTATGATGCCATTTCTATGTTCTTTTCATAAACAATATTCCTCAGAACCACACAAATAAAGAAGGAGGACATGAAGGACATCTGTTGATCAGTAGCCCTGTCAGTCAATTAAGATATCATTAAAAAGTGCAGTCCAAGATGTGTATATATGTGTGTGTGTGTGTGTGTGTGTCCATGCACATGCATGCACCTGTGTATGTTGTATGTGGTGCCATAACGGTTTTAATTTCTTTGTTTGGAGGCAAACAGTAAATGTTGCAGTTAGTTTCTATTCCTTTCATTGTGCAGGCTGTAACTATGTTTTTACCAAGCTACAATCTGAGTTGTTAGGCATCTGAGGGGAAACGAAGATCAATAACTTGTCACAGCAAGAGATATTTTACTGTCTTGCAGTGAGCTGTTATGAAGTCTTTTGGAAGGGGAGAGGGAATCCCAATTCTCAGCTTGTCATTATGCAATTGAGCTGCCTGCTATTAAGCAAGTTAAACAACTTTTCCCCCCAGTAATTTAATTCTCAGATCATTAAGCACAAATGTCACATTGTAGATGCACTTTAATGTTTAAAGGGGAAAAAAAGATGACACAAGAAGGGAAGGAAAACAGAATATGAAATGTGTTCTTAGATTTGGTTAGTTTAAAGCAACTGATCGGTATTTTGCTTCTTCACATGAACGCAATTTAACATTTGAATTCGCAAGAGTGTTGCGACAGAGAGCTATGGAAAACAGCACAGAGCTATAAAAATCTCTGCACTTTCTCATAATCCTCTACAATTCTTCACCTTTAACTTCGCACTGAGTGACGTCCTGATGCATCTCTTGCTGACTGAACAGAATTGTCTTTATTACTAATAGCTTCAGCAGCGTAATAACCCCCACATCCCTATAATTTAATTAGCACAAGTAGCAATTAATTGTTTATTTCCACAATTGGCAATTTACATTCATACCGTCTGACCTTCTAAGTTTAACAGAGCATTCTGTTTAGGGCACTTTTTTTAAAGGGATAATAAACTATCTTTTTATTTTTTTAAGGAAAAAATAAAAAAATTCAGCTTGCTGATTCCGTTATGTGTGAATTTTTATATTTGTTGTTTGTGTTATGTTGATTCAAATTGTTTTTAGACATTCTTCAATTTTATTGGCTATTGAAAATAAGACTAAGGATATGCAGATTTTGAAGATACTTGGAAGTAATAGGGTCCTGGTGGACTTGTGATAAAGAAAGAAATATTGGGGCTAGATTCATATTTTAATGCAGAATATTCTTAAAATGAATATAAAATGAAATGTAAGTGGTGACTTTTCCTTTAGAACATCTAGACAAGGAGCTTGCAAAAAAACCCTGCAACTTTGTTATTATATATGCTGACTGCAGCAAGAAATCTTTATGTACAAAAATGGAAATATATATTAATCCCCACAATGGTAGAATGGATGGAAAAACCGATGGAGCTTGAGAATGCCCAAATTAACTGCTTCAATCCAAGAAAAAAATACATCCAATTTTGTTTCTACTTGGAAACCACTTCTAGATTTTGTGCTCCAGACAGAATGTTTGACTTTGGGATTTGCTGACTAGATAAGATGTTATTATGGAAATGGCTACTGTGTTACGTATATACAAATAAAAACGTTGTGCTTTTCTATTTTTATTCTGCTACACTGAAAAAAATGGAAGGTTTTTTTTTCTCCCTATCCCATACTTTTCTTTCCCCTTTTCCTCATCCTTGCTTCCCTTTGGAATTTTGGAAATAATAGAGCCAACCTCATATAGTTATGGAATGGCATATTGAGAAATTCACCTGTGTTTATTTTTGCCACCTTATTCTAGGTATACACCTGGGCATCATGTGTCCTTTATTAGTTCTAGAAATCCTACATTCTTCTCTCATAATCTGGAGCTTTGAGCTCTTAATTTCCACTTCAATGTCTTATTGCCTTCTATAGAATTCTGGAAATGGTTGGTGTTTTATTTATTGTCACATGCGTAGAGCAAAGTTTGAAGGCCAGTCAGTCTGAAGCATCCTACGTCCCATGTAATACAGGTGAAACTCGAAAAATTAGAATATTGTGCAAAAGTTCATTTATTTCAGTAATGCAACTTAAAAGGTGAAACTAATATATGAGATAGACTCATTAAATGCAAAGCAAGATAGTTCAAGCTGTGATTTGTCATAATTGTGATGATTATGGCTTACAGCTCATGAAAACCCCAAATCCACAATCTCAGAAAATTAGAATATTACATGCAATCAATAAAACAAGGATAGTACATAGAACAATATCGGACCTCTGAAAAGTATAAGCATGCATACTTGGTTTGGGCCCCTTTTCAAGCAATTACTGCCTCAATGCGGCATGGCATGGAAGCTATCAGCCTGTGGCACTTCTGAGGTGTTATGGAAGACCAGGATGCTTCAATAGCAGCATTCAGCTCTTCTGCATTGTTCGGTCTCATGTCTCTCATCTTTCTCTTGGCAATGCCCCATAGATTCTCTATGGGGTTCAGGTGAGGCGAGTTTGCTGGCCAATCAAGCACAGTAATCCCATGGTCATTGAACCAGGTTTTGGTGCTTTTGGCAGTGTGGGCAGGTTCCAAGTCCTGCTGGAAAATGAAGTCAGCATCCCCATAAAGCTCATCTATGGAAGGAAGCATGATGTACTCCAAAATCTCCTGGTAGACAGCTGCAACCCTGGACTTAATGAAGCACAGTGGACCAACACCAGCAGATGACATGGCTCCCCAAATCAACACAGACTGTGGAAACTTCACACTGGACTTCAAGCATCTTGCAGTGTGTACCTCTCCATTCTTCCTCCAGACTCTGGGTCCTTGGTTTCCAAATGAGATGCAAAAGTTGTTCTCATCAGAAAAGAGGACTTTGGACCACTGAGCAACAGACCAGGTCTGTTTTTCTTTAGCCCAGGTAAGACGCTTCTAATGACATTTGAAGCCCATGTCCAGGATCCGTCTGTGTGTGGTGGCTCTTGATGCACTGACTCCAGCCTCAGTCCACTCCTTGTGAAAGTCGCCAACACTTTTAAATGGCCTTTTCCTGACAATCCTCTCCAGGCTGCGGTCATCCCTGCTGCTTGTGCACCTTTTTCTTCCACACTTTTCCCTTCCACATAACTTTCTATTAATGTGCTTTGATGCAGCACTTTGGGAACATCCAACTTCTTTTGCAATTACCTTTTGAGGCTTTCCCTCCTTATGCAGGGTGTCAATGATGGTTTTCTGCACAGCTGTCAGGTCAGCAGTCTTTCCCATGATTGTGATTCCTACTGAACCAGACTGAGAGACCATTTAAAGGCTCAGGAAGCCTTTGCAGGTGTTATGGCTTAATTAGCTGATTAGAGTGGGACACTCTGAGCCTAGAATATTGCACCTTTTCACAATATTCTAATTTTCTGAGATTGTGGATTTGGGGTTTTCATGAGCTATAAGCCATAATCATCACAATTATGTCAAATCATGGCTTGAACTATCTTGCTTTGCATGTCATGAGTCTATCTCATATATTAGTTTCACCTTTTAAGTTGCATTACTGAAATAAATGAACATTTGCATGATTTTCTAATTTTTCAAGTTTCACCTGTATGTTTAATAAATACAAATCAACAGAAGTTGAAACATTGGCAAATATTTAACAATATTCACTGGGATTCATTAGGTCACTATCTTATTGCCACCAGTAGTTTGAGAAATCAGACTGACTGGATTATATTGTTCCTCTCACTGACTCATTCTAGCTGACTGGTAATTGAATTATTTAGTGTAATATATTAGGAAAGTGAACTTTCTCATCCATGAGAGCCTTTTGTAGTTTTTTTAGAAAATGCATAATAATTGATATGCTAGAAAGCTCATATTCAGCTTCTTCTAAAATATGGCCAAAATTCAGACTAGAGGTATAATACCATATACAATAATACCAACATTAGAAGAGAATATATTATCATTTCTTAACTGTTTTTCCTTAATCTTTTAGCACAATTTTGGGCATGCATATTTTAATTATCATGATTTCTGTTAATCCGTACCATTCCTGGTTTCTTTTAGTTCAAAGGTCATAAGACTAACATAAAGAGAGTCAGTTTGGTCCAGTGGTTAAGGTACCAGATTAGAAGACCCTGACTTCAAGACTTCCCTTAGACATAAAAGCTGGCTAGGTGACATTGAGCCATACACTTTCTTTAAACACAAATCATCTCACAGGGTTGTTGTTATGGGGAAAGTAGGAGAAGGAAGATGTGTTGGATATATTCATTGCCTTGGGTTGTTTGTAAAAACAATAAAGATGGGATGCAAAACAACCAACCATCCAACCATCCAACCATCCAACCAACCAACCAACCATCCAACCAACCATCCAACCATCCAACTATCCAACCAACCAACTATCTGTTGTTGCTCAGTGATATATAGTTGTCTGAGTTTTGATATGATCAATCTCAGATAACTATATTTGAAGGTGCTCGAGTCCTATTTTGTGGCTATCTTAGATTGTGAATGGTCCTTTCTAAATCAAAGAGGCACTCTTGTGAATTGTAAAGGAAAAATGAAAATAGGCAAGAAACTTTTGATTTCTTCATCATAGTCTCTGCCTTACTTGGAAATAAAGTTTGTACCATTTTCTCATTGAAGGTTTTTTATAATATATATTGATCCACATGCCCAGTCATACTTAGTGACTAAAAAAGTGTTAGGAAGGAAAATATATCTATATATATATATGATTCATAAAATGAACCATATCAAACCAGGGAATTCTGCTCTGTCTGTATGAAATCCTTCTTGATTGCAGCACTCTGGACTAAGTTAGAAGCTTTTATAGAATGTTTTTAAAAAGACACAATTGCTTTGAGAAATCAATTTAATAAAGTTGATATGATGTTTAAATCAATGGTGACCTTTCCTCAAGCTCAGATGGGAGCTATTGTGAATAGCAAAGATGTACTGCTTGTGTGTTGTCCCAAAACCTCCACATTATGTTTGTGGTGTGCCTAATCCTACTGTGCAGTATTTAGTTTCAAGGATAAAGTTGAGGTGGAGGAACTTAGAATTAAAGTTGATACTTCGAAGTTGAAAGCTGAAGGATAAATCAGTGAATTATTAGAATAATCGGAATCTTTGTTCTTTTATTTCTGGTTAAATGGGGAAGTATTGTTTAATGATAGTTCAAATTTACAATAGCCTTGGAAAATATTATTCATGATTGTCTTCAAAGTTATGACAGTTGCACCATCCCTGTGCTTACATGATTACAATTTAGATACTTGGCATCTGTCTCTAATTTATGAATGTGTCCGGCAGTCATGTGCTCATAATCTGTGACTTTCCTAGATGTTTTCCAACAAACAATCAGTTGGGGAAACTGGATTTGCTTTGCAACAGTTGACTTCCTTAAAGCCATAGTAAAAATGTTCAAAATATGTTAAAACTTATTTAAACTCCTAATCACTTATCATTTAAATTCCAATCCCACTTATGGTTATAAATTGAGGATTATCTCTATGTTTGCAATTATAAAAATTGCAAACGAGACTTTCTTTATAGTTCTGCTTACAAAATGAATATAAGGTAGGTTTATTCATTTGCTGCACATATAAGTAATGTGAAGTTAAGTGGGATAAATAGATAATGAGGAATACGCAGTTAGAATTTAATATTCACACACAATATTTTCTACCTGCTGCAGTGGCTTTAAATGATCCCAGTGGGACATGCAGCCATATAAAGGCCCTGCCTGGTTTCATGCAGTCCCCCATGATATTATTTGAGATCGAATAGTAAAAGCAAAACAACAATACTCAGGCAGTCAGCAGGACAGGAAGATGGGAGGAGGGAGAGAGGAGGAGAGGAAGAGGAAGAAGAAATAGTTTTAGCTGACAATGGAGTCTGCTGCATGCTTAAGGGGTACATGATAATGACATCATTCAATACTACCATACATATCTGTATCCCAATATCTGATATCATTGCAAAGGATAAAACATGACTGCTAAAATGTTTCCAGTTTGCTTATGACTTTCAGTGTTTTGCATTAGAAAAATGAGAATTACCATCCTAATCTGGATCATAGAAAGAAGACCACTGATGGTATAAAACAAATTGACTATCTGTCTGTACTCCTATCTGTACACATATAATAACAGATAATGATAGATGTATGTATGTATGTATGTATGTATGTATGTATGTATGTATGTATATGAAGTTACTTTTTTACTCTTGTTGCTCAATGAGGTTTGTTATGTATGTAGGTTTAAATGTTACTGGTTTATTTTGAACTGTTCTTGTAAAATGTCAAATGGGATTGGTTTAAATAGTGTGGGGAAAACCCTGCACTCCCATTGGCTGGCAACTACGGCTGCTGGCTATAAGAAGCAGCCATAGCCCAGCCAAATCGGGTCCATTCGAGCTGTAGTCACTGAATAAACTCTTCACTGAAGCTCTTTGCGTCTGACTCTTCATGCAAACTTAACAAGGTTGATTCATTGAAATCTCTCAAACAAGTTGTTTATCATGGAGTGAATTATTAAACACCCACGATATGTCAATGGTTTTCTTAAGAAAGAAAAGAAATTAAAGGGGGAAAACTATATAGTGTGAAGTCTTCAAAAGAATATCAAAGTAGCTGGTGAACAGTCATTCTTTAAAACCACTTCAGAAGATTTGTAATGAATTCCATCAAGAATTTCCAAAATGAAACTACTAGGAAGATGAAAAGCATTTTATTTGTTGAAATATATTGAATAATATGAAATATGAAATATGGATGTTTGCTTTCAAGCTGGGAAATGTCCTTCACCACAAGACAAGCTCAAACTTTACTGTTTCTGTTTTAGGAGAGAGGGATGGAGGAAGAGAGAGAGAGAGAGAACATGTAAGACATATGACTGAATACAGATACATGACAAAGCAACAATATTTTGTGGGTTTAGAAAGTCTTTACCAACAGCATTTTTCAAATTTCAGTACTTCACTCACACCTCTTCTGAATTCATGCTTTTTTTTTTAATTACATTTATATGCTGCCCTTCTCCGAAGACTCAGGGCGGCTTACAGTTTTTTTGGGATACAACCCAGTGTGCTCAGCAATAGCCTTCATTCCATTGTATATGCCTGCTTATTACTAAGCGGCATTTTTTACAAGGTCACCTAATTGCCCCGAACAATCTTGGGTCCTCAATTTACCTACCCTGAGAGGATGGAAGGCTGAGTCAACCTTGAGCCTGGTGGGATTCGCGCCTACAGTAATTGTAGACAGCTGGATCTTAAGAGCAGGCATTTAACAGCCTGAGCCACCAAGGCTCATATATTGACTGTTCAGTGTAATTTGACCCAAAGGGTCATTTGCCTTTTGATCTTAATTAAGAGCATCCTAATTTTCTTATTGATTTATTAGCCCTACAGCCTCCCTTTTCATCTTTCTAGTGTTTATGGGATAATTTTCATTCCATTAGTTTCCATTTTCATTTCATTAGTTTGAGAAAGTTCTGCCATCTTTTTTTTTCCCCATGTGGCCCTCAGCTTCAAACATCACAATATATCAGTTTACTAATTCAAAAGCAATCAATGTGAACCCTTCTGTCATCACCCCCACTGTCTCTCCTTTTGTTTCATCACTATTTGCAAATCAATTATTTCAGTGGAACACTTTGAACACTCAATCTAATTGCTTGCATATCACAGCATTTCCTGATCTTTTAGTGTTCCTGATGGAATAGGTATCTCCTGAATACAAGCATATCAGGAACAATAAATATCCATTCCAAAGGGAAATTATAATTAGCAATGAATTAAGTTGATTTCCAGGACAGCACAACTGTCACTGTATTATGGATACTTTATGCTGAAGCAACATCTAAAAAGCAAGGTACCTTTTAATAAATGCAGTGCATAGGAAAACAAATTGCCACTCAAAGTAATGAACTTGAATAAATTCCAGCAATTAGTTGCACATGTTCTTAATTTGCACATATCCTTTGTTCCTAAGAAAATAATAACAATTATACAAATAAAGCAAATAAAATTGCTGTGTTTCTGTATGGGTGGGCAAATATTCTAGCAGAACAATCAGATTTGAATGAATGATTAGTAGAAAAAGATCTTTGTAACTGTATCTGCATATATTAATCTACATTTCCATATCTGCTTTTATTCTTTCTTTCTTTTTTTCATTTCCACTAGTTTTCTTTGGAGTTTCTTCTTTTTCAACTATTTGCAAAATCCTCATAACATTTATTTTATTTTTTTGTTTTTAAAGACAAGATGCTGGTGATTGGAGTTGATAGGCTTACTCAAAAACAAAATGTAAGAGCAAAGTGTATTTCAAGCCCCATTCTAAGATTTCAGAAATTGTGATTGTTATTCCAAGAGTCTGATCATTTTAAAAAGTTGTGATTCTACATTGCAATGCACAAGGTTGTTTTTTTTTAAATGTGTTTGCTTCTTGTTGTTTTTGGATGGCTGAGATTTCTCCTATCTTGGACAAAGTCTTGAGTTGGAGGCAGCATAGTCTTCCACTACTCAGAATGTGTGTGGTTTTTCATGCACTGGAGTGTATTGTGGGTTACAAGACAACATTATTATTGATTACATGTCATCAAGTCACCGTTAACTGTTAGTGATCACATATATGTTCTCCATGACAACCTGTGTCTAACTTGGTATTTCAAGTCTTACAACACTGCATTATTGTAACTGAATTCACACATCTTGGTGCTGGTCTTCCTCTTCTTTTTCCTTCCACCTTCACCATCATTACAGCCTACCACAGAAAGCTGGTACTTTGCATACTGTATGAATATGATAGGATAGCTTGGTCCTATGTGTTTCAGGTGAGAGTTCTAGCTTGATTTATTTAATAAACCTAGGGTTTGTTTTCTTGGTTGGAGATAAACTACTAGCAAGATTAAAAACTTCCCTAATGACGATGAGATGGAAAAGTAAACAACAATGATGATAAGATGAGATAGAAAAGTAAACAACAAAAACAATTCTAAATTTGTGAAAATAAAACAAACTCACACAATTTTCACTTTCCAAAACATTCAACTTTCCACATATTGCAGTGGTTTTGCATCTTAGTAATATGTTCCATTCAGCTGCCATCTACTGAAAACACCACAATTAAAATAACCAAGTAACATGCATTGCTTTAAAAATCCATGGCAAATTCCCAAGATTCATTCAACTAATGAAGATTTAGCATTTTGGTCCTCTGGTTTGCTTGAACCACTTTATCTACTCAGGTGTGTTTTCCTGCTTCTGCTAACACAAGCAAACATTCCACTGGCACAGCTCTTCTCTGGCAGAGAGCTGCTAATTTTGGCTGTGTTATTTGACTTCTGCCTATTTGTCTGTAGCTGCTACTCAAAATGTAATACAGTTACCCATCCAAGGGAAGAGGAAAAGAAAAAAGGAGAGGGAAAGGAGAAGAAGGGAGAGGGAGATATGGAATGGGGTAGAGAGGGAGAGAGAGACAGTTTATTAATTGGACTTAATTACATATGTACATGCATGCAAATGCAGAAGCCTACTTGTATCTCTATGGATTAACAAGGAACAGGCATGGAAAATGAAATCCTAAAAAGTGAGAATAGTTGCCATATCCCAAAGGTACTTTTTCAAGAAGCAACTGGACTTCCTATTTTTTCTTTTCTTTGGTTTTTCTATTCTCATCCAAGAAGATGAGCTGAAGAAGCTTCTTGGATGAGAAACAAAATGTCTTCAAAGAAAAAAACAGAAAGTCCAGTTGCCTCTTGAAAAAGCACATTTGGGACAGCCATGTCCTGGATGACTGAGTATCTCCATAGACAATAGCTGCCATATGATTCACTTTTTTATAAATCTAGAGAGAATGGGAACCAAATACAACTCTCAGGAAACTACCTCAAAAACCCATTCTTATACATTTTTCTGGCTGAGCTGATTTGTAACAGAGGAGTCAGTCTCTCAGGTAGTCAGGCATCAATCCAGGTAACTGTGAAACTGTGGCAGACAGTGAAATATTTCCATTCAGACATCACACGGTCATTTCTTCTTGTACCAGTTAATACAAGTATTTAGGATCTGTACTAATATACTATATAAATTTTGCACCAACCACAACTTCTGGATGTTTCTCAAGGGTAGCCAGAAATAAAGGACATGTAAATAACATGGATGTTACCATGATATGAAAAGCTATCTCTAAAACTGATCAGATTAGAAATGGTAGAGCAATTAGGATTTGCTTTAATAGCTATGAGAGAAAATATGAGTTAATACAAATCCTATGATAGCTGAGGATTAAAGAACATTCACAGCTAGTAGACCTATGCTTATACAATGAGGGCAAGCTCAGCCAATTCCAAAGTAGATGGATCCACATTTCCTAAGTCCAGTTTCCTGGGAAGCACCACTGGTTTTTGAGCAATTGTGTTTCTGGCAAATTTTCTTAAAGAGACAAGCTAAAAACAAATAATCTGAAAGTGTCCATGTACATTTTAGAAAAGCATGACAGTACTCCTTTCAACAGGTTCTTCAACTTATCACATAAATGCTTTACTTTCATTTCAAAATAGAAGAAAATGGATCTAACTTTCAAATATTAAGAATGCAAAAATGAAAATCTGTCTCCTTCTAAATTTCTTAAGGTAACATTGGAACAGGTTACATTATTATGATCAGGCTAATGGCAGAATTCACATAACATACTAAACTTAGGCTTTTTAAACAGTTTATTAAATTATCTCAGTTGACTTCAGAAAACCATAAATTAATCAAACTGGCTAGATCTGCACCCAAAATTATACAAAAAATATAATTAAAATTAACCTAGATTTTGTGTCATGCAAACAAAACCAAATGTTTGCTATTCTAAAAAAGTCATCATGTTATGTTTAATATTTAAAAGTAGAAGGTAGTGAAATCCTAAGCATACTTGCTCTGGAGCAGAGCTATACTGAATATTCATAAACTTAAATATTTATTCTTGAATACTTCAAGAGATTGAAAATTATGCATGACAAATACTTTCAAAAGTCATTCTATTTTCAAATTAATCCAGTGCCACTGTTCTTTTTAGACAGTAGCATCTTGGTATGTTTTTCTCTCTGGAGCTTATTTTACCTCCAGAATTAAGTTCATGGTTATATCCATCCAATCAGGAAAGAATATTATATTTGATATGAAGAAATTCTGTTCAAAAGAAAAACAAATAAGAATCGGTTGCATTTGGCCATGTAACAATATATCTGAGAGCTTGAAAAAGCAATTACAATCTAAGACAGCAATACAAATTCAAGTTAATATGCTAATATTTTTTGAAGAAGTGCAACAAAATAATAATACACAAAAGTTTGGTCTGAGACTTATTTCACAATAAATGAATGGACTTATTCCCATTGTGTTATATCATGTAAATTAGCCACTGGTAAGTTAATCTGTGTTTGGTTAAACTTGGG
This sequence comes from Naja naja, assembly GCA_009733165.1. Taxonomy (NCBI): domain Eukaryota; kingdom Metazoa; phylum Chordata; class Lepidosauria; order Squamata; family Elapidae; genus Naja; species Naja naja. Next base: position 139,635,540 of record CM019150.1, read on the forward strand.
ATTCAGATATATTACAGTCAAGCTTGAATTTAATTTTTACTCTGTTTAAAGCTAAAATCATAAAGTTGAACTCCTAGGAACAAATGAACATAAAGCTTCCTAAATCCTTCCAATTTATGAGATTCCCCCTCAATTTTTTTTGTAAAATTGCAACAATACAACCCTAGCAACACATTTACTTTCATAGATCATGTTGATTTTATATATAATTATTGCACATTAATCTTTTGAATATATTTATGCATATGAATCCTTTTGCAAATATCAAGGATCACAAGAGGCAGAGAGAGGATCGAAGTGACATCATGTATGCCATGGCATTTGTGTGCAAATGACATGAATAATGCACTTGTGTCATTTTCTGACATTTTGAGACAATGTCATTTTGAATGAGTGTGGATTTTGCTTCATGCCTTTATAAAGAATTTATGGAAGTTATTATCATGGACTTGGAAGATGAATTAAGTTGCTAAGAATTCTTAATTCTTATATCTAGGATTAAGGGACTTTTTATGTTTGACTGGAAAGAGAAGATCAGCTTTATAAATGTTAGACTGAATCATAGCAAAGCAAACTCACATATATATATATATATATATATATATATATATATATATATATATATATTTATATGCATCTCCAGGGGACTTGGGGTGGCTTACACAGAAACATATACAGTATAAAACTTATTCCAAAATCCAATCCAAATAATTCTAAAATATTAAAAATATCCCCAAAATCAAAAACCCAAACCCCGCTCAATCCAGGCCAGCCTATGAAAACAACCAGGTTTTTAGATCATGGCAGAAGGAGCGCAGGTCAGGGGCCAGACATAGTTCCAGGGGTAGTTGGTTCCAAAGGGTGGGAGCCCCCACAGAGAAGGCCTCCCCTGGGGGACCACCAACCAACATTGCCTGGCCAATGGCACCCCCAGTAGGGCCTGCCTATGGGAGCGTACTGGGCGATTGGACCTCAATGCTGGTAGGATCGAGGTTTCAGAGAACTGCCCTGCTTCTGGGTTCCACTACATACCTATGGTAGTTCACAAATTTCTCAATGTCAAAGAGATAAGCAAATAATGCAAACCAAAACAGATTCTCTGACAGATTCTCTTCAGAATGATTAGCTTTGCAAGGAGTATGCAGCAGATAGTTCAAAATCAGTCCAAGTTGCCAAAAGCAAGATCAAGGTTATTAGCTAGTCCAGAGATCAGATTTCACACAAATTCCATTTTTTGGTTGTTCTTGTATTCATCATCAGACTAGACAGATGTTTCTGTGAAGACTACCATAATTTTTAAAATTACTCCTTTTTCATTATATATGTTTGAGTAGGGACTTCTGATACCAATAATTATAAGTTAAATACATGGAACTTTCCTGCTACTATAAGGCATTTTCCTAATTTCAGTTATTTTTCGCAGTACATCAGCAGTCATCCTGCTTCTTTGGTGGAAGAAACAGAAGATTATAACACAAGTTTACTGAAAAACTTGAAACACACTTTTAAAAAAATCAGCAGTGAAAAATGTGAATTTTCTTTTATCATCCTGTAACTTTTCAAAACCATTGTCTTCCAAAACCTTTATGTAACATGAATCCAATGGCCAGGAAGACTTGAATTGCCATCTCTTTTGGCTGCAAAATTGAAAACAGTGTATTGCAGCTGTGATTTAGTAGACAAATTGAAAAAGAAAGGACTTGCAGCAGAAAATTTAGTCCAAATCTTTGGATAAATAGTCATAAAGGCAACAAACTCTATGTGAGTATATTCATCTTGTTTTGCAATCTCACTATTTTTATCATTATCAATTTACTTTTTTTTTCATCATGAGCATAATCACATACTAAAGAAATACCAGGTAATTGCTTTGAATGTTTTTTAGTTTCCGGAATCTGGTACTACAGAACCATTGTCCTGTTTCTGAATTACTTTTAATGGTAAGTGGACTATATCTGAAGACAAAATAGATCTAAAAATGGCAATACATGTACATAGTATTGCACACAACTTATTTGACAAGCCACAGTATATATACGTATGTATGTATGTATGTATGTATGTATGTGTATTAAGAAGCCACATCAGTCAACCCTCAATAGTCAAGTTAAAACTGAAGAATCAAAGCAGTAGATGAAAAGATGAGAAAATGAATAACTAGGAAAGAATACGACTGAATATTTTAAAAATGAACACAGTATCAAATAAATCAAAGCATAAAACAGAGAAAGAAAGCTTGTTGTAACAGTTTTTTTCAATGCCCAGAAAGAGAGAAATGAGAGCTTGATCTCTAAGTATATGAAGTTCTTCAAATTGGATGTTACAGTATTGGAAAACTAGGTATACTATTTTCAGTTATTTCTCAGAACTATAGAAGTTAGGCTACCAGATCTGGACTGGACTACTAGATTCCCTGAATACTTGTATAGGTATACCAGCAAAAAGTCAGGTGCTTACTAGTCGTTTGCCAACTTCTAAGGTCAGCTGAATTTTTACAACATGGAGCAAAATGTATTCAGTGGACTCAGTCACAAGCTGAAAAATAGTGGCAGCTGGTAACATATAGCCAAAGTCCTTTTTGTAAGAGGAAATGTCAACAGTTGCTGTCTTTATCATTATTTTATTCAGTAAGAGAAAGAGGCATAGCTGCACACAAAATGGTTTATGTTGTTCTCTATTTCTTAGACAAGGAGCAATTAGGGATGAGTCACACATTAAAAGTCAATCTGAAGCTTTCCTCTTTTTTTTTAACCTTACCTTACCTCACCTCTCCTCACTTTATTTCATATTTTTCTGACTTGTTCATAAGGCATGCATTCAATGTAACGGGTGTTTGGGGCTTGTATCTATTTCTATTTTAAGTACCCATTTGGACTGAGAAGGGGTCAAAAATGTAAGTAATACTATATTTTGGTATACTTTAGTAAACTAAATATATAGATTTTTTTTAAATGTGTTCCCTAATGCAGGAGAATTTGGAGAGGAGGAAGAGAAGGAAGGAAGGCTTAAATAATGTGACATAGAACATAGATTAATAGAATTGGAAGGCACCTTGGAGGTCTTCCAGTCTATCCCCCTGCTCTATACCATTCTGGACAAATGACTGTCTTCTTGAAAACCTCTAATGATGGAGCACCCACAACTTCCAGAGGTAAGCTGTTCCATTGATTAATTGTTCTCAGTAACAGGAATTTTCTCCTTATTTCTAGGATTCTCCTTAGATCTATGATTCATACTGAGTACAGTCCACCTCCAATAAAGTCAATAGGCATTTTGCCTTTTCTGTCAATGTGAGGTGAATTACATGCCCATAAGGCCCAAAAGAGTTCCACTAGTGGAAGCAGATGTTTTTATAACTCTGCTGTCAAGAATTTCCTAGACAACCTTCTTGTTCTGCTTTTTTGAGCGCTATTTCCCAAGACATTTGGTGTTCTCTCTTAGGTAGATTAATAGCACCATGGTGTGAGAGAATTTATTTTCATGGATTTAAACATTCCCCTGACTCTTTAGACAGCAGATACAGATGAGTTTCATCCAACTTCCACAAGCTTGTTTCTATGCCACTAATGACATTACTGTTTCAAGGATGAAAGCCAAATTGATCTTCTGGTATTAGCAGAGAGGAGAGGGCATATCTAAGCCAGTTAGTGAGAAGGATATTTACATCTCAAACACATTAAGAACATTTTCCTTCCGAGCGTTTGAAGTGCAATGTATATGTAAATACAGACTCTCCAATGTTTTTCATCTTCAAACGAGCAGGTCTCTCTTAATATTTCACTTGAAGATATTACCTTGAAATAACTTTGGTGTCTGAGCTCCATATCAAAATGCTATGCAAATCAAATGATACCAAATTTTAATCAAAAATTGATACTTTACTTAGCTTGCTACCTTAGTGTTAGTGGTTTTGTGTGTGTGTGTGTGTGTGTGTGTGTGTGTGTGCCTGAATGGGGCTTCAGCATTTTATTTCTAGCCAACTGGGTGTTTGTCCTCAGTGTCTATTTTGAAAGACGATGATTTTGAAATGGGGAAATCCATGTGACCACAGGTATAAGGGAATTGATATTTAGCAAAAGTTGAACTTAATGGGAGAAGTAATATGTTCCTTGCAGTGTTCCAGGCTGGAGCCAAGTCCAAACTGATCTTAACAAGATCAATCAGTTTAGATATTATGTCATTGTCATCAGTCCTCCTAAATAAAGAACACATTGTATCAGAAATAAAGATGAATCCTTATGCAGCACTGACAACATGCTAGAGCAAGGGTCTTCAAACTTGGCAAGTTTAAGACTTTATTTTTTATTTTATTTATTCATTTTGTCAAGTGATTATAAGATAATAGGTATAAGTATAACATAGTTATGAATACATGAAATGAGTATACATGAAATAAGAAAAATAAAAAGAAACAATAGGACAGGGACGGTAGGCACATTGGTGCACTTATGCATGTCCCTTTGTGGACTTCAACTCCCAGAATTCCTGAGGTAACATGACTGGAGGAGGAATTCTGGGAATTGAAGACCACAAGTCTTAAAGCTGTCAAGTTTGAAGACCCCTGTGCTAGACACTCAGGTTTGACAGAGAGAAAGCCAGTTTGGTGTAGTAAGCCATTTGTTCTACTCTCCTCTTAGACATGAAAACTGGCTGGGTACCTCTGAGAGCTCTTTTATCTCAGCCTAATCCATTGCCTATGGCTGTTAAGGGGAAAATAGAAGATAGGAGCATTATATCCATTGTGCTGTACAAAATAAAAGGTGGTTTATAAATTTAATCATAATCATAATAGCTGCAACGTGTTAGAAAACCAGTTTCAGCATTACCGATCACCCATTGGAGACTAGCACTGTATTGATGTTAGCTGATGATTAAAGGCCTTATTATTTAAAAAAAATACTCTCAGGATACCAATAGAATTTATTTATTTATTTATTTGATTAGTTTATATATATCAAGCGATGCTAAGAAGAATTAAAATATCAAGAAGAATGATAGGGGAGAGGAAGGAGAAAGAATATAATAAAATAATATACCAAGTACATAATGTAAAATATGTGTTAGGGATGAGACCCATGGCTTACATCATACAGTAAGCCTGGTGAGATGAATCTGTCTTCAGCGTCTTCTTAAAGACCAAGAGAAATGGGGCCAACCAAATTTCAAGGCAGAGGTTTCTCCATGAAACAGGCATTGATTAAGATGGAATCATTTAATTGATGGAACCTGGAGAATGGTAGTCTTGTCAAAGACAACTACATGCAAACAAGCCCACAAATACCCAGACATTGTACCCTGAAATGTATGATACATTTACATCCAATGTAGTGGTGGGATTCAAAATTTTTATTATCGGTTCTGTGGGCATGGCTTGGTGGGCATGGCAGGGAAAGGATACTGTAAAGTCTCCAGTCAGAGGTGGTATTTGCCAGTTCTCTGAACTACTCAAAATTTCCACTAGCGATTCTCCAGAACTGGTGAGAATCTGCTGAATACTACCTCTGATCCAATGTATACAATATATTCACTTTCACAGACAAAGAAATAAATTTAAAGCCATACAGCAGAAATTGGAAGCTGGCCTACTGTGTGCCATGAAGAATGTAACATTATAAATATTTGTCTTCAGATCACTCCCTACGGAAGAAGATTGAAACAGTTGGAGAATCTATAATAAGTCTGAAAGTCAGGGGTAGGTCTTGTGACTTTGGTATTTTGACAGAATTTTTGATCAAAGATCAAATTGGGGCATAAGAAAAAGAACAAGAGTGCTTACTTAGGTGAACCTGTCTCTAAAAAATGCTATTGCAGCAAAAATTATTCACTTGCAATTCAAAGGTATGGGATAGCAATGATATTATTCTGATATTGGCAGAACCTCAGCTAACTCCAGTCAGAAACAGCAGGAAACAGCAAGGAAAAAAGCTTGGAAATAGGAAAAAAGTATATGTAAACAAGGCAATAGGAAGCATAATTATAAAGAATATCCTACATATTTGTAGAAATTAGCAAATGCAAAAAAGGATAACCACATGCCTAAAAAGTGCTAGAGTACAAAAATCCAAATAAGAAATATGCAAAGAAATTCTAAAGGATTGTGAGTCTGAAGAATGTTTTTTTCATAGGCTGAATAGACATGGACAAGGGGAACCACACAAAGGAGTATTGGCTGAAATAATACACAGCAAGCGAATGTCCAGTGCTTATAAGATCGATACTGGTAGAAAAATCAGTCTAATGGTTGGAAGTGATTGCAACAAATTGAAGCCTAAACCTGACCTTTGCCTAGTATTTATGTGTCCCAGCTTATCTCAACAAATGCAGTAACTTCATGTCTTGTGTCAGGGCCTCCACGTAAAGAATCAATGCAGCTAAAAACTTTTTTAAAAATTGAACTTTCATCTATACTAGCCATCTGGGTTAAAGGGACCAGGAAATTCCATAAATGCAGTCCTCAAATGTATTTAGCAACCATTTGAAGTTATGATGCTGAAAGAAAGGAACTTGTGACTGGTGCATGCACATCTGTTGAAAAATCACTATAATCATGGGATTATGATTTGGATACTTGCCAACTATAGGATATGTCTGTGCTGTAATCATATGATCACTATTTGCAACTTTCCCAGATAGTTTCTGTTAAGTTTGCATGAAGAGTCAGACGCGAAGAGCTTCAGTGAAGAGTTTATTCAGTGACTACAGCTCGAATGGACCCGACTTGGCTGGGCTACGGCTGCTTCTTATAGCCAGCAGCCGTAGTTGCCAGCCAATCAGAGTGCAGGGTTTTCCTGCACTATTTAAACCAATCCTATTTGACATTTTACAAGAACAATTCAAACTAAACCAATGACATTCAAACCTACATATATAACACCCCTCCCACTAGGTTCAGTCCATACCAAACCCCAACCTATCTAATGTATTCTTTTAAATAGGTGGGGCTCTTTGTACATTGAGACCTTCGTGGTTCAGAAGTTTTAACATTCTCACCCAGTGAGAGAGGAAATGTGTCTGCTGACATTTCCCACTGGGGCTTCCTGTGAAAGAAGACCCTATTTAATTGTTAGAATCTGGTATCTCCTCCCAACCCATCTCCAGTCCAATGTCAGCACCCAAGTCAGGTAGTGATGTACAATCTTCCACTTCTAAGGATGGATTTTGGCATTGTGACAGGTTTTGTAATGGTTCCTGTCGTAATGGCTCGTACACATGGGGTTGATTCTTGCTTGCTGATTTTCCTCCTGTTCCTCCCCTTCCCCCCTAGAAATGACATCAGGTGAGGGAACTAGAGAGGAACAAGTGCGATGTTCCTGAGAGAAACTGGATCTAAGTTGATCAATGTGCCTGCTCCAGAGGAGTCCATCCTCTGTTTGCACCCTGTAAGAACGAGGGCCTATGATCTGAGTTATCTCAGCAGGAATCCACAAAGGTTCACCTATAAGGTTCTTAGTATAAACAGAATCACCCACACTGAATGTGCGAACTTTGGAAGTGGAATCTAGTGGAGCGCATATGGGATGAAGGCGGTCAAGGGAAGACCTAAGTTTCCTACCCATCAACAACTCTGCTGGGGATAAGTTATTAGATGGGTTAGGAGTGATGTGCTGAACACTAAGAAGTTTTTCAACTTTCTCAGTGATGTCCCGAGGACCCAGTTGCTGAAGCTTCTCCTTGGTAAAACGTACCATTCGTTCAACCCGGCTGTTAACCGAAGGGTGCCCAGGGGCAGTAAGGGCATGTCTGATACCCTGTCAGTCTTGACTGGTGTGACTATGGGTGTCTCCCATCTGGAGTGGTCAGTGGGCTCTAAAACCCCTTGAGCTATTAATTTGTCTAATTGTGCATCAATTTTTTCCTTTAAAGCAAATGGGACCCTTCCGGGATTTAAATAAATTGGGGGCACCTTGGGATCTAGGTTGAAAGTGATAGGGGTCCCCATATACTTGCCCAATCCTTCGCTGAAGACCTCTGGAAACTCAGACTTCAAGGCCTCCTCCCATTCAGAGTTGCTCATGTGATTGATGCCAGTCACCTCCATGCCTAGTGGATTGAACCACTCAAGTCCCAGCAAACTTCGGCGGTCCTTGTCCATGATGGTCAGGGGCAAACGTTTGGTGCGGCCTTTAAACTTAACGTTGAATTCTCTTGTTCCAACTACTGGAATCTTGTTCCCTTGGTAGTCTTTAAGAGTCAGTGCTTGCTTCTGGAAATGTTTCTTCTGAATGTTGGGAAGTAGCCTGTGAATAGTGTCCCATGACACCATAGATAAATAGGAGCCTGAGTCCACTTCCATTTGGCAAGGCCTTCCTTCAATGAATACCTTCACATGTACTTTTCTGCTTCTCAAGGGTGAAGAATGAACAATGGTGACTGTTTGATGAGTTTCATTCTTCCCATTTGCTTCTGAGTTGCACCCCATTTTTTCACTGAAATTGTTGGGCTTGAATTCTTTCTCAGGAAATTTCTTCCTACTAGGTGGAGTTCTGGATGATTTGCAGTCTCTTGCTAGGTGACCTCTTTTCTCACAACGTAGGCAGATGGTGTCTAAAAACTTGCATTCAGTGTGGGGTGCCCCCCCCCACAGCCTCTGCAATAAAATCTTGCCTCTTTTTCCCAAGGTCTTTCCTTTTCTTCTCCATTCTGAGTCTTTAAATTCCTTCCTCCACCTCACTACAGTCTGAATCAGAGTCTATTTGCTTGCAATGCATTGTTGTGGACTTTTCCACATCAGAATGGCTTGAGGCCTTGTTAATTTTCTTCATGGCTGCTGCTGAGGATTTGGTTGCTTCCGCTGAAACAGCTTCTTCAATGGCCTCCTTAAACATGATCTTAGGTTTCATTAGTAATTTGCTCTGTAAGACGTTATCTTTAAGGCCTAGAACAAACCGATCACGCATGACCTCTTCTAAGTTGGTAAACTCACAAGAACCCCCAATGTCCCTTAAACTTGCCATGAAGTCGTTAACATTTTCGCCTTCCCCTTGATCCTGACGATAAAACTCGTGTCTCTTAATGAGGCACGATACTTGTGGGGCGTAATGGGCTCTTAAAAGCTTTTCTAAATCAGGCCATTCCATTACCTTCAAGTCTGCAGCTCCCGCCAATGCCTTCGCCATCTTGAAGACTGCCAGACCGCAGTGCGTGAGAAATACCGCCCTCTTCCGCTTCTCGGGGATATTGGCGAGGTCGTTTCCTTCCATATACATTTGGAAGCGATCCGCATACGATTCCCAGTCTTCTGCCGCTGGATCGAACAGGGCTGGGGGGGCTGTTCAGTGCAGCCATCTCGCTCTTCTGCTTGTCTTCCGCATCGTCTCTTCTTCAGAGGAATCCCACCTTCGTCGCCAGTGTTAAGTTTGCATTAAGAGTCATACACGAAGAGCTTCAGTGAAGAGTTTATTAAGTGACTACAGCTCGAATGGACCCGAGTTGGCTGGGCTACGGCTGCTTCTTATAGCCAGCAGCCGTAGTTGCCAGCCAATCAGAATGCAGGGTTTTCCCGCACTATTTAAACCAATCCTATTTGACATTTTACAAGAACAATTCAAACTAAACCAATGACATTCAAACCTACATACATAACAGTTTCCAACAAGCAAAGTTGGTGGGTATAATGGAATCCATTAGTGGCCTTGGAAAAAAGAGAAGGAGAGATGTTGGCTAGGAAACAAACAAATAAGAGGGGCATTTATTTCTGCAATTATTTAATAGCCACAGAAAGAAACTGAAGCAGGACCTGTCTTAATGGATCAGGCAATGAAAAATGGCAGGCTGAAAGTTTTACTTTCAGACTTCAACAATTCTGTTCATGTTGCTTTACAATAAAATAGAATTAGTTTCATCTAGTCCCATTTCCTGGTTTACCTTGGAGGGCTGACAAAATGGAAGCTTACAGGGAAGCTTACAAATTGAAGTTTCATGATATCTCTGTTAACCACAAAGCCAAAAGAAAGGTTGTAAAATTGGGTGTCACTTAATAATCGTACCACTTAAGAAATCCAGTTCCTATTGTGTTTGCAAGTCTAAGACTACCTATATGTTTATTGGCAATTATGTGAAAATTTTTTTTTCTCTTGAAGCTGCTGAATTGTTTAATGAGGCTCAATCCAGACAAGTAAGCTTTCATTGGCTACTCTAATGTGGCAGGAAATCCTGGATAGTGCACAATGGATACAGACATTCCCATCAGCTTTATTGGGAACAATTTAATATGTATGCTCCATTTTATCATACTGTGTCCAACTCTTGCTTTCTGCCCCAGATGTATATAAATCTTCCTTAAAGTATGATACCTATAATCCTTCAGAATAGAAAGGGGGAAAATCTGTTTTGCTAGGAATTTGCATGACTTTTTCTATCCACATTGATAAGCATACTATCAGATCATCAAAGTGATTTAACCAAAGATATAATTATACTGTAATTATATCTAAACTCTTCTTAATATTTCAATTGATTTAAATATTTCTCCTAGTTCATACTCACTTGATAATAAATTTGACTTCATTGAAGAATGTCTTTTGTAAGGAAGATAAATATATTTTCAATATAGGTCACAGTCCAGCAATTTGGGATGGACATAAGACAGATTGTGTTATGCAGTATAAAAACTGAAAGTAACGGTTCAGTAACGTTTACTAGTCAATATAAAATAGAACAACAAAGGTGGCTGAAGTGAAGATGGAACAGCACCTGTTTATAACTTTCATCAGTCTCGTCTGTTTTTCCCCCCACAAATGTAGTCCATTCGTTTAAGATGTCAGGATAGATTTTCATTTTGTATCACAGAAAGCTAAAACAAGAAACACATGCATACATAAGCATATGGGATAAGACTGTGCAATATTTGGTTATTTATTTTACCCAGTTAAACTGTCTAAAAGGCACTCAGTCAAAGCTATACTTGTAATATTTATCATGTACAGTTATTGTTGGAAAATGATCTGCAGCTAACATTTTGTGATTAATATTGGGACAAAAAATCCAATTCTATTCTCCTATACATCTTCCACACAGCTGTTTAAGCCAACACTTGATTCTAAGTTGTTCCTTGTAAAATTCAACTTCTGTACACAGTTTGGCAGCTCAGTAATTTTTTTTTGATGTTTCATGGTATTCATAAACAGTTCCAAGGAGGGAAGCAAGTGGATTTATTAGATGTAATAATGACAGGTCTGTTTCAAACCAGAATGATGTGTTGCAGTCAGTTGTCTGTCATCTGCTTTGATCACAGTGTCTTGACAGAAGTGGGAATGTTTAACTATTTACTCAGTATATTTTTATCTCTTCTATTCTTAGAAGAGATTCTTTGTCTGTTATCCCTACATGAAGAAGTATTTAAAGACTGTTAAATACTTCATAATCACTCTATTTGCCTATTTATGAAGAAATTAACATATTTTGGGTTAAAACCATACCCACAAGATAACAAAATAAAAAATGAATCAAATTAGATGGAGGTGTACAAATTGAAATTCAGGATATACAATCCTGAGAATGGAAAGGGTCATCTTAAATCAACAGCAGAAACAACTGGATAAGCAATGACTGCACATCCAGTTTTATTTTCTGGGATTCATAGTGGTCAACCTGATATCTGAACCTGTCAATTTAGTTTTCTTCTTTAAAAAAAGCTAAACTATATTATCCCATTTATTTTTTAAAAAAATGATAAGGGATTTAAATTCTAATGAAAAGAATTAAACTTCTTGACTTTGAATTCATATGCACATTTCCCCAAACATACCACATTAAGTAATGAGAAGAGGATTGGATTCTGTTCTTGCAAATATTTTATCATTCATTTTCTACTTTAGTCCAGAAGCTGGTTAGTATGTGATTTGGAAAGTTAAAACAAACTAAGTGCCTACTGAATCAATTTCAACATGTTCTTTTTAAAATTTTTAACCCTACTGAGTAAAATAAGAATACTTATACAAGCTTATCTGATAGTTCCATAGTTCCATTTGTATGCAACATGATATAACAGTAAAGTCTTCTATGCATGAGTTTTAAGTTTCTGCCCATTCTCTTCTTCTTTTCTCCCTTGAAATAACCAATCAGAACAAAAGCTTCTGACTATTTTTCCAAGCAGTCACAATTTCTAATTGTTCTGACCAGCAGTGGGATCCTACCTGTTTCACTACCGGTTTGGTGATTGTGCACGTGCACCTAATGGACAAGTGCAGCTTTCCACACACCAACTGACACCTGCAGTGCCAATCAGCTGAGAGGATAAAGAAGAAAAAAGCACAGGGGGTGAGAAGGCCAATCCTGCATTTTTCCTCTTCTTTCTCCTCTCAGCTGATCATTGGAGACTTTTTTTTACTATCGGTTCAGATGAAATAGTAGCAATTTTTGCTACTGGTTTGGCCAATACGGGCCGAACTGGTAGCATGCCAACTACAAATTATGGTTGAGTAGCTGTAAAGCAAACTGCTAGTACAATATTTATCAAGGACATCTGGAAAATTCCACATTTAGAGAATGGGTTATAGACAACATGTGAAAGACAAATCTACAAGTGCCCAATAAAAAGCCACTAATTAAGATAATAATTGCTTTATGACATAAAATAACTATTATTTATTAGGCCGGTGAGGAAAGGTAGTGAAACTTTAGTCTCAGTGCTAAGTTAACTTCTGTCCATTGCCTAAATAATGAAGAGATGCTAAATCAGTTTTAAAAGGTCTTAGTAGTGAGTATACATCATCTAATGATCTTGACTAGCACCAATCAAAGTTCACGGTTCTGGCTTCACAAGAAACAACAGTTAGTTATAAAGGGAGGCTTCCATTCACCTTAAAAGGATTATATTTTGTTTATAATTGGAACATGATTGACATGTTGTAAGTGGTGAGTTATCTTCAACTATTCTTTCTTGATTCTTTAAGAACAGGCAGCTTAAAGAAATTCAGAACTTATAATAACTAACTTAAAATAAGAACCTGTCTTTTCAGAATGTGCTTACTGTGATCAAGCTATTCCCTTGGTTGTATGTTTACCAGCAGCAAATATCATTGTCATTCATTTATGTGTAGAATGTGTCTGGCTACACTCTAAGAGGATGAACAGGGAGCCTAGGGAATTTCTCTGATCAAGCACTACTCCTCAAATATATACTTGAAAGGCTTTACTCAGCAGTGTTATCTCCTGTGCAGAGCACAAACACCTGTCTTTGTTGTTCCAAACTGATTCCCAGTTTATTTTAGTATATCAAGGCTTGCTCACTTCTAATTTAAATATGCTAGAAGACCTAACTCCTATAGAGAAAACACAGAAGGTTCATACCTCTGTGTTCCCACTAAAAAAATCAGTTACATGGTTATCCTAATTCCACCCCACACATCCAGGTCAGAAATCTTCAGATTGTATTTCCTGGCTTTAATATAGTTTTAAAATATAACTTTTAGAATTATGTAGAGCTACAGAGGGGTATCTTTCTGAACTGATAACCCAGGCTGTGTACCAGATTGATCTGTTAGTGCTGAGTGGCTGAGTGGTCAAAGTGCCTTGATCAATGCACAGAAGATCCTTTTTATCTTTATCAAACCAAGTAATCACAGAAATCAATCCATTTTAACATTTTAAATTGAAGAGTGGAGAAAGAGAACTTATGTGAATGTTTCAAATGAATTGAATTGGATCATTCTGATTACTAGCACTAAAGTGATGCTTTGATTGGATTACAGGTCATGTACAGACTCTTTGTAACTTCCTTTGATATACATACCTTTTCACACAAATTCTATGGGAGACCTTGGGAAATTAGATAGATTCTAGGGCAAAAGTTCCACCACAGAGTGATGGCCCATCTATCAGTGATGAAGTTCAATGCAGTTGAAAGAAAATCTGTTCGATGAAAAACAGGTAAGCCACTTCTAATTTCTAGTCATTAAAAGAAACTTTTCTATCTCGGAGTAAATGCTGCTAGGGTTATGAGATAAAGATACTGGCCTCAATAGAGAAAGGCATGTTTACATGAGAGAGCTTCAAGAATTTCCCATAGTCGCTACCAAGGGTTAAATAGACACAAATCCAGACTTTTGTATTCTCACTGAGATATAAACATCTTTTGCAAACTGTTCCTTCAACCTTTTTTAAAAACAAATAAATTTTCAACTATTTTCCACTAGATTTCAAATAGGAGAAAAATAAATATTGGTGTTTGACTGCAATCAGTTCCACAGGGCATCTGTTGGAAGACCCCATAAATATGCCCCATAGAAAATGATGGCAAATTTATTATATATCTTCCCTGTTTGGAACCATGATTGTTTAAAATTACTGTTATCATTAAATGTTGGACTATATGAAGTTCATAGAAAGTGCTACTTTGTGTGTGTGTGTGTGTGAGAGAGAGAGAGAGAGAGAGATCATCGTCATTTGGATATTTTTTTATAAAGACAAACGTTTAAATAAACCAAAATAGAGCTTACATTGGGTTTTCAGTATTCTTTTTCACCTTCTATCTAAATTTGTGTTACATGAACGGTCAGTATTAATTGACCGACCTACTTTTCAATATTGCAAAGGATAATCAATTTATCAGCTAAAATATAAATTTCATATTCTGATGGCAGCATCAAGGTAATATAGAAGAAATCCATGTTCAATTATTGCTTTACATTATATTGCTCTATTATATTGCTCAACGTTACTATAGGGAGATTTGAAAGCTAGAGTGAAATTTGAGGTAACAAAATTCTTGTAGAGTTTCAAAGTCAAGCAAGGGAGATATGATAAAGTCAGCAAAATCTCTCTGAAGCTCAGAATCCCTCAGACTTGATTTTAACAATTGCATAAAGCAGATTTTAGCAGAATGTGGAAGTTTTTGCTTGGAAATACCATGCATGCTTGTATTAAGGAATAAAATTGTGTGTGTTTGTGTGTATGCATTTGTGTTAAACTCTACAACTGAAATAGTAAAACCATATTGGTTTAGGGGAAAAAATATGTGAGGCAAGATCTCCATTTGCGGATGGAGCCTGTGTGATAATAGGAGGATGTTTGTGAGATGAATGTAATATGTATATATTCTAAAGAAATTACATACTGTTTCCATCTTGCCTCATGTACATACTGTAGATATTCTGAGAGAGAGATAAATAGATAAGTGATTGTTTTCTAGAAATGAATTTTATAAATAATTCACTCTGCACTATGCTTGTCATAATAAATGAGGCATATTGACTGATACAACATTCATTTTCTCCCTTCAACTCTTCATTGATAAATTTTGATTGCTTCGAATTAGTGTTCCAGCAGTCACCAACAGCCAGGAGTAAAGTGCATATTAGCTAGCTTCCTTTTATCAACATTGTCTGCTATAATAAATTATTGCCTTTCATGCTTTCTTTATATCCATCATAATATAAGTCTGTGTACCCATGTTTATAAAACTGTACAGTTCTTTTGTACATTGTTAACTTTGATCTTATATAATATGAATTCTAGCTTGGGAATAAAAAGATCTCCAAGTTGCTTTATTTTCATGTGGTTATTTCAAATGTCAGTTAGAAAAGCATAATGTTGACTATTTATCATGAATATAAAATGCAGTAGAAATTATATTATGGATCAAATCAATTTCACTTTTGTTGAGCTTCTCTGTTTTTTCCAATCTACTTTAAATTTTGCTCAGTTTGATTTTTGTAATTAAAAAAATGTGCAATTGTTCACAAGCATTTTAACTATGTGTGTCAGAATATATGTACTTTTCATTCTGTTTTCCCTTAAATATTCCATATCACTAGCAATTTTATATGCCAGTAGTTATGCAAATGTTGTTTGCATGATGTACATTCTGAAATGTACTGCAAAATTTAGAAAGTTTGTACATTTGTAACATTCATAAAATTTTATGAAATCACCAGAAAATTGAAAACAGAGAGAGACTCCCAATTGGATATCAATTTATATTTACAGTGCTTTCTGGTATAAAGATATGCCTCTTCTATATGCCTCTTTAATATTGTGTTCAGATCATAGTTGATCTCATGTCATAAGCAGTAATATGACTCGCCACATCCATAATATAATCCAGGGGTGTCAAACTCATGTCGTCCTGGCAGCATCACGTGACATATCAGGACTTTTTTCCCATTTGCTAAACCGAGCAGAGGCGGGACCAGCACATGATGCATCTGGCCTGCAGACCATGAGTTTGACACCCCTGATCTAATCAGTGACCTCCTTTGCATTACCAAAATTGGGTGTGGAATGTAGTCCATCATGGAAATGTTCTCTTGGGTCTTTCATGTAACATACAGGATGATTCTGGGGAAGGGGAAGGGGTTATCTTGTCATTCAGGAATCTCTGGGACCACATGTGAGACCCTATCTATGAAGGCAGAGGGATTAGTTGGTACTATACCAGCCTCTCTTCCATATAGCAACTTATTTGAATGTGCTTCTCTATCGTCTGGCTGAATATGTGTTTGTTTGTATCCCACCCTTATTGTTTTTACAAATAACTCAAGTAGCGAACAAACCGAATACTCCTTCCTCCTCCTTTTCCCCACACAACAACAACCCTCTGAGGTGGGTTAGGCTGAGGGAGAGGGACTGGCCCAAGGTCACTCATCTGGCTTTCATGGCTAAGGCAGGATTTGAACATATAATGTTCTGATTTCTACCCTGGTGCTTTAATCACTAGACCAAACTGACTCTCAGTGTTGTGGAGCTTCCCAGGTTTATGACTCTTGGAATGTTTAATTTGCCTTCTCTGAGCCAGAAGGTAGAAGTATCTTGGGAGTTTAAGGCCACCACAATAACCATGTTCTAATCCAGATTATTGGGCCAGGATATTTCACACACTGAATTAGGGCTTTGTTTTGAAGACAGTGATGATATGATTTTGTATTGGAGTATATTGATATCAGTACTTTATCATGGATAGATCACTTCTTCCTATCCTTGGAGTTCTTTGTAGCCACTTTCCTGTGTGGAGAGGAAGGTTACTTGATTGGAAGGTTTCAGAGGGAATTTGGGGTTGTTTCTGAAGTTCTTTTTTATGGCTCAACTAAGGTGTTAATCATAGAGAGTTTTAATCATCCAGGTCATGGTTGTCCCAAAGGTGCTCTACAAAAGACAACTGGATTTCCTTAGGTTTTTTCTCTGTGTTTTGCTTCTTATCCAAGAAACTTCTTCAATTCTGTTCTTCACAACAGAAGAATATTTTTGGATGAGAAGTTAAATATTTCAAAGAAAAAAATAAGAAAATGTTAGTTATAGCTCGGAATGAGTATGAGATAATGGTCTTATTTCACTGCCTTTATTTTGTGTGAATTGGGGAGGGACTTGTTTGAGATACTTACTCGTGTTGCATTCTTGGTCCAGGTCCAACAAATTTTATATAACTGTTGGCTTGGTATCATCTCATCCTCCTGTTCCTCAAGGCCCTCTGCCATTTACATTGAGTTGTTAGTTAGTGGTGCCCAACTAATGAATTTGTGATTGAAGATGATATATATTGTAAGAGGAGCTTTGTAGAGAAGGGATTTTTGTTTCAGCTGCAGGTTTCAGCTATAAAAGATATGTTATTGCTGCAGGTACATAGTTAGGAAAAGGTGAATGGGGAGCTTTGAATGTTTGGGGTGTTTAGGTGGCTATGCGAGATAAATGTGTTAAGCCATCTATAGGATCATATAAAGTTTAACAAATCTATTTCAAGCTGTTTTCTGTAAATAATTCATGGTTGATTTGGAATATTTCAGATTGCTGTTTTCTTGAAATACACATCTTTCCAAGCTTCAATTTCTTCACTGACCATGGGACATTAAATTCTAGGATAAGTTGTTATTCAGTCAAATCCTTTCTTCTTCCTGCACAATATTTCCTGTTCCATTGGCTGCCAGGAAACCTTCAAAGCATAATATAGCTATCATAATACTTAATGGTTGGGCAGGTGTTTTCTTCAAATGTTTCACCTCTTATCTCTAAATATACCTTATGTCATTGTGGCTAAGTAGTTCAATTTTTGTTTCATCTGGAATGAACTGCTTCATTCCAAATGTTTCAGGCTTATCAAGATTTTCTTTAGTCAATGACTATTATGAAGAGGTCAAAGAAAAGGTGTACTTGTGATAATTCTGCCATGAAAATTATGATTATAGTAACACTGAGCTATAGATCTGAGAATAACTACTCCAATATCAATTAAATTTTTCCTCAGGTCATTTACAGTAGCAGTTGGTTTTTATTTGCAAATCTGAATGGTTTGGGAGACAGTTCTACCAGAAATTGTTCATAGTTTTTAAGTTGTTGCCTTGCCTTCAATATCTCAATATATCTTTCATTTAACGTTCCTTGCAGCTGAAATTTGAACTGTAAATATTTAGAGACATTTTATATCTGTTCCCTGCTTTGTACTAATAAATTATCTCCATCTTCAAATGCTCAGACAGGTGCTTAGAGGAGCTTATGTTTGACCAAAACTAAGTAAACAATAATGACAACCTGAGAAGTTAGATGAATCATGTTTTTCTATAGAAATGGCATCTCCTAATTTTAGGCTTAGTGAGTCAGCCATTTGTTAGGATCATATTATCAATTCTATAGCAAGCAAACCAACAAAAAACCCTTCTATACTTGCCAAATTCACTGTGTCCTAATGCTGAATCTTTAAACAAGTTCACATGAATAGTAAATATGCATTCAAATTTTCAGATGTCATATCAAGGTTAAATTTAAATTTGTAGCATACAGAAATTGTGCAAGCTTCAGTTAATTTATGAATTTATTAAAATGTGCAATTTAACAAAGGGGATCTAAACTATTGCATGCAAATGAACTATCTTGTATACTAGAGCATTAAAGATGAAGCAACATGTTATGTATGCAGGTTTAAAGCCATTGGTTTAGTTTGAACTGTTCTTGTAAAATGTAAGAAATGATTGGTTTAAAAAGTGCGGGAAAACCCTGCACTCTGATTGGCTGGCAACTGCGGCTGCTGGCTATAAGTAGCAGCCGCAGCCCAGCCAAAGTGGGTTCGTTCTGAGCTGTAGTCAGTAATAAACAAAGAGCTTGAAGCACTCCACGTCTGTCTCTTCATGCAAACTTGACACAACATTATCAGCTTTTCTTTGTGAATAGCAATAATAATAGCACTTAGACTTATATACTGCTTTATAGTGCTTTACAGCCCTCTCAAAGCGGTTTACAGAATCAGCATATAGCCCTCAATAATCTGGGTCCTCATTTTACCCACCTCGGAAGGCTGAGTCAACCTTGAGCCTGGTGGGATTCAATCTGCCAAATTGCAGTAGGAGTAGCTTGCAGTACTGCACTCTAACCACTATGCCCTAATTTTATTTGAGTGCCTAAAACATTTTTTTCAACCATTAAGGATTCCTGCTGGCTGAAAAGAAGAAAAAAAAAGTTAGGGATCCCTGTTCAACATAATAGTGCTGTCTCTCCAAAAATAAGATGCTTTGTACCTAGTTGTAGCTGTTGTAAATGAATACTAGCACACCCTTCAAATGGTATGGGAGTATGAACAGATTTCCAGAAAAAAAATGCAGACTACAGGAACCATTTGTGCTTCAGTTTGAGTTTCAGACAACACAGACTCATCCCCAACAGCACCTATGTTCAACAGTGAAGGGACACAGGACAGAAAACATCCTGCAGAAAGCACAGCTCCACAACACAGTCCTTTCAGCAGTTCAAGGAAGGTTCCACATGCATTTGCACTACTCAGGGGACCCTGAGGACCCAGACAAATTCCATGTGACCTCAACAACTCTCCAAAAGAGTGCAAATGACCAGCTGTCTGAAAGGAATATAAATCCTTCCATTCCTCACCACCCAGTCAGAGCTGAAGAAGCTTCTTGGATGAGAAGCTAAGTGTCTTCAAAGAGAAACAAAGAAGTCCAGTTGCCTCCTGTAAAAGCACCTTTGGGTTGTCTTCTTTAATTGAAAAATTGATATACTTAGTGTAATGCATACACATTTCTTCAATATATGTATGCCAGTCTATATGAGCAATGACAATGTGGTTTTGTACTTCTATTAAATTATATTCTGACACAAATCTTATTTTATGAGATCAAAATACCTGTTAAATCCTTCTATTAGTTTCTTTTCCTCCTCCCAAGATTGTCCTTTCTAAAAAAAATGGTTCAGCTTTTTCAACATCTTTTTCAGGTTCATAAAAACCTTAAGGATATAAAGCTGTTTCATGTTTCACATCAAAAGTAATGTTTTTCTAACATATCTGAGCTACTGAATCAAGAAACTATAATATGCGATCAGCTGACCCATGCAGGAGCTTTCAGGTTTAGTTCAAAATTGTCTTCATTAGACACAAATGCTTTTATGTGGTCTTTTTGTTAAATTTCAATATTTTGTTGAAATGTTAGGTATAATTTGATCCAAGCACAAATGTTCAGTCTTGCCTCATAAATCAATATTTAGGCAATCAATATTTACACTTAGAAACTTTATATGAGGCAGTTTCATTCTATCTCTTTCAGTTATGCCAGTTTTAAACAATTAGAGCATCAGTGCTTATTATCAATGTTAGGGGAGGCATAACTGACACAATTATGACATATGAAATAGCAAATATTTAAATTATAGCCGCCGCCGCCTCCTCCTCCTCCTCTTCCTAATATGCATTTCAAAAGCAGACTATATTTGGGAAATCTATGTATAAAATAAAGTGCATGAGACTTAATTATGTTTTAAATCTATATTAGAATCTATTGATTACAAATATTGTAAGAAAATTGCAAGTGATTTAAAAATTACATCCCCCCCAAATGGATAATATGGATCTGATTTAGACCTGTCCATTTTTTAATCCAAATAATCCATTTGTAAATTTAACAACAAAATGGTATATTTTTTTTAAAAAAAAGGTGCAATAAGTATCTGTCTCACAGGTCTAGGATTTATTATTTAAATGGAAGCCCAAGTAAACAAATAATAAAATATTATACTTTTATTTCTTAGACTATTCAGCCACAGAATATATAATGCCCTGTGGAGATATTTCTTCAAACGGAAACATTTCTAAATCATGCATGCAATATATTGCTCTATGATTTTACCAAACTGTTAGCTTTTAGTACCAACTGCTATTTACTATGTTTTTGTAGGTCAGTAGGGCTTGAAATTTGTTTTTTTTTAAATTGGGACCAAGCAGAGCTACATTCTTTTTCCACATTCCTGAGGCTCATTATTTTATGTCCCTGGAGCCCCCAAGAAACAATGAGGTATATAATTAATGGATAAATAATACAGCTTTATATTTATTTCAATTTAAATGTTGCAAATAAAGAAAAGCAGTCAGCTTACAAAAAGACTAGACCTAAAATTGCTACAACTGGATAGCCTTTATCTTTGAATCAAGCTGTATTAAAATAAAAATCAGATTATAATGTTTTAGGATTCCTTAGAGTTAGCAAATTGACTAATCCACTCAGATTGGGAGAACTCATTTGAAACTTTAAGTGCAGCATTGAAGGGTCTATAAAATTATGCTTATTAAGCATTTTACTGTTTCTTGTGGGCAAAGGTCTTTAAAGTGATTATCTCATTAATTTGTACAACTGCTCATATAAAAAACAATAAACATGAATGTATTATTACACAGGGAAACAAAAGTACACATATCTACCCTGTTTTCCTGAAAATACAACCTACCCTGAAAGTAAGTCCTAGCTTGATTTTTACACATGAGCTCAATATAAGCCCTACCCCAAAATAAGCCCTAATTAACATCCCACCCACTCCAGAGTGCACAGGTAAAAATTAAGCTAGACTGGAGATGAGGGTGTAGAGCTGTCCTACTATTTACCTTTGGACAGTAGCCAAGCCTCACACACCCTGACACCTGCCTTGCTGGCCCATTTCTTCTGCAAAGCTGGCAAAGCTTTCCTGGAGGCCTCTATAGCTGATAACAATGCACAAGATCAATTCAGAGCTCTGTTATTGGCTGCAGAGGCCTTCAGGAAAGCCTTGCCAGCTGCAGAAGAAGAAGTTTCTGAAGGCCTCTAACAGCAAAAAGGAGGCTGGGGGTGACGCGTGCAAGTAAGGTTAGTCAGTGAATGACATCCCCTGAAAATAAGACCTGGTGCCTTTTCTGTGACAAAAAATATAAGACAGGGTCTTATTTTTGGAGAAACATGGTATTCCTATATCTATATATAGGTTTATAAAATGTCTTCATGAAGGGGAATAAAAGCACAATGAAATTTGCATGCTATCAGTTTTCCCAACACTGGCCTATGTTCCTCATTAATTTGAGCCCTATATCATGTCACAGTTCAATGTGCACATTAACCCATGATCCAAGATAATTACAATTTGTAATTTTAGAATGCCTATTCCAATATAATATTAAAACTCAATGAGATAAATCCCCTTCCCCTTTCCAGCTTCAATGAAATCAGTTCATAGATAAATCAAGATATTTCCCCAAATATTAAAACATTGAGTGGAGCCCTCAAAGAATGGGGAAACATTAGGGAAAGTAAGAATACAAACTAGGTCTAGCATATATTGAACTTATGTTCTTAACAATCTTGAACCATTGATTGATTTCTCTAGAGACTAGACCATTTGATTCCTTTAACTCAGAACTTATAGTGGGATTTCATTGGCTGGAATAAGTAAGAAGGATGGAAAAAAGGATCTCCATCCTATCAAGCATTTGTTTGTTATATATAAGATATAAATTGTTTTAAATTGGGGTTTAGTCTGTTTGGGCTTGTTGTGGTTTAATGGTTTTTAAAATTATTTATTGTTTGTATTTTAGTTGTGAGCTGCCCCGAGTCCTTCGGGAGAGGGGGTGGCATACAAGTCCAAATAAAATAAAAATAAATAAATAAAGAATTGAGCTCAAGCTCTGTTGACTTCCCAGAGATGCCTGTTTAATTTATTTCACAGTGATATGGAAATGACTGCCGCCTTCTAGGATTTTAGAATGTTTTTTTTCAAGTCCTTAATCTGGTCTATAAGACACCTAGTTTGACTTAGTGGTTAGGGCAGTGATGAAGTGCCCAAAGCACACATGCATGCATTCCCAAAATGCAATGCATGTGCATCCCTGCATATGCGCCCCACCCCCATGCATGCATGCACATCCCCATGCATGTGCCCCACATCCCCCGTGCATGCATCCCACCCCTGCACATGTATGGCAGAGACACAAAAACCAGCTGGCCGGCAGGAGGCATGCACGTATATGTGCAGTGGAGCTGAGCTGGGTGATGGCTTATGTGCCCACAGAGAGGGCTCTGCATGCCACCTCTAGCAAGCATGCCATAGGTTCGCTATCATGGGGTTAGGGCATCAGGCAAACCACTTCTGAAGAACTTTGCTCAGAAAACTACTTGTCTAAGCAGTCTCCAAGAATCTGACATGGTTGAATAGAAAGGGGGAAAAAACCTGGTCTACAGTACTGGGACTGTAGATTGTTATTTTCTTATCCAAATATAAATCAGTTTTAAATTTGCTTAGCTTTTGAATTCAGCCAGGTTACATTCATGTTACAGCCAAAGGGAAAAAAAAAACCTTTCCCCAAAGATCGTTGTATTGGAGAGGGAAGAAAAACAATCTCAGGATTTCTTCCATTTATGCCAATATTACCCAAAGTTTAGCAGAGTAAATCAGATAAAGAAGGGGACTGAATTTGTAGATGCAGAAATAAAATAAGTAGGAATTGAGAAATGGTTGAAAGGCTTAACATTTGAGCAAAAAAAAATGTAGAGGTCATAATGTTCCCCTTAGGCTTGTCTTCCAAGGAAAGTTACACCACTAATTGTAATACATACTCTAATATAAAACTGGTTAACTTCTTGTGAAATTATTCTAGCATGCAATTCATATAATAAAAATTAAAATAATTCAAATCTTTGTGATGGTGAAAAATCCCTTATTAAAAAGGTTTATACTCAAGCATTTTATTGGTGAGGCTTAGTGATAACTTCAGGAAAGCATAAATGTGATTGATGCTTATAGCCTGACCTCAGGCAGAAAGACCTTGAAATCTCATGAGAAAGCCTGCCCTTGTCACTGTATATACCACTGTCATGGAAATTAATTGGCAGTGCATGTCAAATGTCATAGCAGAGCATCCAGGCCAACTTGCTGAAGCTTCATACCTCAAATTTGAAGGGTGCTTGACTCAGTCAGGTTACATCTGGGGTAAGTAGCTTGAGGGTTGCAAATAATTGTAGCATCATGACCAAACTGCCTTCATGGTAAAGCAATATTCCCAAATGAGGAAAAAAATATGGCTGGAAAATAAGGGGGGAAAAATAGACCAAGATATTGCTGAAAACTGGTAAACCTGAGAAAAGTTTTCTCCTAAATATAATTTGTGGAAATAATATTTTGTATGGGTTGCATACCAGCATTCCATTCATGATATTCTTCTAGTAATGAATCAGAAATCGAACATTTTTACCACTTCTTTCTTTTGCAGCCCAGGCACTTTATGAATATATCTTGTAAAAGACTGAGGAATCATATTTACCACTATGAAAACAAAACAGTGTAGAGAAAGAGTTGTCTTCTGAGAAAATCAGAAGATAATGTTGAAAACAAATGAATAGGGCAGAAATGCCTTTAGCTACAGACATTCCTGTTGAAAAAAATGGCTACCTTTGCAAATAAATTGAAAATTAAGTCCTGATTGCTCTTCTAGTGATATTAAAGTATTCTTTTTCTCTACATCCATGTCAATATGTCTCTTCCTCTGATTTCTTCCCAATAGGGTTGGCTTAAGAATTCCAGGACTCTCAACCCAACATCCTTCTTTGACAAAGTGGCTAAATTAGTGGATCAGGCAAATAAACTGGACATAATTTACTTAGATTTCAGTAAGGCAAAGTTCAGTATGGCAAAGTTCAGTAAGGCAAAGTTGACTACAACCCATGTTGGTAAGATAGAAAAATGTGGGATAGAAAGTATCACCACCAGACGGATTCACGATTGGCTAACCAACCATACTCAACATGTAGTCCTTAATGGAACTGCATCTAAATGGAGGAAAGCATTTCTCTAAGGTACATCAAGGTTACATCTTAGGCCCAATATTCTTCAATGTCTTTATTTGTTGCAGAAAAAGGGATAGAAGGGGAACTCATCAAACTCATAGATGATGCCAAATTGAGAATAGCCAACATTTTAGAAGATAGATTCAAGACACAGAAGATCTTAACATGAACACTGGGCCCTATCCAAAAAAATGCAATTTAGTGGTAAGAAAAGTAATATACTTACTTATACTTACACAATGAGCAGGTATAGAATAGATGGTACATGGCTCAACAGTAGTGACTTTTAAAGAGAAGTTGGTATCTTAGTGGACAACCAGTTAAGTATGAGCCAGTAGTATGTTGCAACTGCCAAAAAAGGCAGTTGTAGGCAGCATCAATAGAGGGATAGTATCAAGATCATGGAAAGTTAGTGCTGCTTTATATACCACACTGATAAGATCACACTTGGCATATTGCATCTACCAATAAGATTAGGAATGATTGAATAGCAGTCTTCCAGTACTTCAGGGTCTGTCACAGAGAAGAAAGGATCAGCCTATTCTCCAAAATACTTGAGGCAGGACAAAATGAAACAGAAGTTCATTAAAGACAGATCCAACCTAGAGCTAAGGAGAGATTTTCTGACTGTAAAAATAATTAATCAGTGGAACCACTTGCCTTCAGAAATTGTGGGTATTCCATATTGGAATCTTTCAAGAAGAGAATGAACAATCATTTGTCTGTAACCTGACTCAGTTATTTGTTATATACAAATGGATCCAGTGGTGGGATTCAATTTTTTTTACTACCGGTTGTGGTGTGCGTGGCAGGGGAAGGATACTGTAAAATCTCCAGTCAGAGGTGGTATTTGCCGGTTCTCCAAACTACTCAAAATTTCTGCTACTGGTTCTCCAGAACTGGTCAGAACCTGCTGAATACCACCTCTGAATGGATCCCTGTAAAACAAAATTTAAAGCTAAGCATTAAACCCTCACAGAGCCTTAATCAACATTTTAAATGTAGAAAATGCACATTGGATAAAAATCTTAAAGTACTTATTATTACTTTAATGTTAAAGGAATCATTCAGGGAGTAGTGGGAGAAGATGAAAGGAAGATTGTTTTGAAATTTGAAATTCTCAGAAAGGCTAGCCTTCATTTCCAAGTCATGTTCCATATAAAACATTGGGACAGGAAAGCTTTCTTGTCCTGGATGGCCAGGTAAGTTGCACTACTCAGAAGGCAGGCAGGAAGACAGGCAAGAAAGCAACACATCTCTTAGCATCTCATAACAATGTGCCTAGTCAGCCTCACCATCATCATTACACCTACATTCTATCCTGCTTTACTCTGCTCCCATTCTTTCATCTCTCGGGCCTTGTGCTAAGAAGGAAGAAGTCAGAGGTGTTACATACACTCCCATGTCTGGTTTATTGTTATTCCCTCATACACTCACAGCCTGTTGAGGTGCATGTATCTTTTATTCTCTCCACCCATCCACACACATTTTCTGCTTGGGTTTTCCAGATAAGTGTGGCTAGAGCAGACAAAATATTGGATCTTGGTCAATAGCCAGGACATAATTAGGGACAAATCACTTTCAACTGCAGGTTGAACCACCACTGGTTCTTTGAAATACAGGGAGATCCAGTGAATAAGTAACAACAAAACCTTGGTCATTGCAATGTTCATTTGTCTTTGTCTTTCTGACACACAGTCATCCGCACTTATCTCTATCCTTCTCAACTAGGCTATTATGCAGGAGGAAGGAAAGCTGACAAGTCTGGATTCAAAGATGACTCAAGAAGTGGGCATGGTTCAGGACCCTTTTCTTTTCCAAAGGTCTTGATTTGATTAGCTGGAATTGGGTTCCTCCCTCCAAATATGCTCAGTCTCAACTTCCTTTGTCTGATTCGGGTGACATTTTCTCTTTTTCTCCCCTAACATATTTTTTTCCTTTTAATCTGCCTCCCTGAAGGGAACTTTTAGACAAAATTCCTGGCTTCTTGTCCTCTCAGCTTACATGTGTCTTTCATCTTTAGTTAGGGCAGCTTTTTTTTTTAATTCATATTTATATGCCGCCCTTTTCCGGAGATTCAGGGTGGCTTACAATCTTTGGAGCACAACCCAATGTGCTCAGCAATAGCCTTCATTCTGTTGTATATGCCTGCTTATTACTAGGGCTTTTTGCCCCCCGCCCCCAAAGTGGCATTTTTACAAAGTCAGCTTATTGCCCCAACAATCTTGCGTCCTCAATTTACCTACCCCGGGAGGATGGAAGGCTGAGTCAACCTTGAGCCTGGTGGGATTCGAGCCTGCACTAATTGCAGGCAGCTGGAGCTAAGTGCTAGGTGTTTAACAGCCTGCACCACCAAAGCTTCAGCTTGGTGTCACAGGAGCATGGCCAGTTGCTAGAGCAGGCAAGAGTAGAGCAGGTATAATGTAGGAAGATTGGCAAAGGAATGGCAGCAGCAGCTGCACCAGACCAAACAAAGGGAAGTAAAGGACTCCTTATTGAAGGAGACCTTGTTTTCTGGGTTCAGCACAACTGTGTATGCCATAACCCTCTTAAACCCTTCTTTTCCCCCCAATTTCCTTCTATGCCTTCCATTTATTTACCCATGCTTCCTTTTTCAATTCCTTGTTTTTGCTGCTTCTGCTAATGGATGTCCATATAATATGTATGTGTATGTATGTTTCTGTGGTTGAGCACATGTAAAAATGGATGATTAGCATATGGAAGATAGTGGATCAATTAACTGTACAGGTGTTAGAGACTATAATGGCAATACATTTCAATCAGTAATGGTCTGTTCAAGTAATTTAAATTTGATCCTGCCTGTGGATTGAATGGCAGCATGTAGCAATTTGTATTTTATATATAACTATTTATTACATTGATTTATATGGCTTCCCATTTCATAAATGCAACTCTTGGCATCTAACAACATATGAAAATAATAAAAGTATCAAGAGTAAAAAGTATCAAGAGTACAGTAGCTAATGAAGGTAAACCCATACAGAACAATAAACAAAATATCTAAATGGACCATCTAACCTGGAGCAATGGATGCTATCCTGGAATATATCCAGTTCTTTAACTTTTTTTTTAAAGACTGGAAGGGTCAGGGCCAGTCTGTCTTCATCTAGCTCCACACACACACACACACACACACACGGTATGTAGACATATAATAACACAATGTGTTATACACACATATTGATGACTTGCTGGGAGAATCTCCATGATTAATTCCAGTTGGATTTGGCCCCTCTAGGTTGAAAAGATGGGAAAATCCTCTCTGATAATCTTCAATTCAAAATCAGTTTTCAGGCAGATACAAAATCATCCTTTTTCTTACAATTTTTGAAAACATTTTCCATAGAAATGGAATAGTAGTCAAAAGTTTAAATGTGATATCTATTTAATACACTTGGACTAGAATCCCAAAAGGGTGCAGAGTCTTATTCTTATTGACAATACACTTCTTGAAATTCTGTCCAATTAAATTAAGGGGTAATTTTAATTTTAACACTATGATTCCCATTCATATCTAAAAATGAAGGCATGGTTTGGATTGTAACTTCGAGAGCATTAGTATCTTGACATAATAGTAAAGTATTATGGATTTCAGTTGGGCCTTAGTGTGTTTCAGATCTTCTCTGGACAAATGCAAATTAATAACCATTCTCTGTTGTCTTTTTCATTTTCTTCTGCCACTTTGTCTCATCATGACAACTTTTTCCCATTATTAACAGTTAAGTGGTTCTTTGTTAGAATAATCAGCACTAATCACTTAAAGCTAAATTAAGATCGACAGATACACCAAAGAACAGATGAGTAAGCAGTCTGGAATTTAAACAAGAGTTTCAGAGAAAGACACCAGAAAGTGGGTGGGGATAAAGAAAGCTTATTCTTCTGAAGCTGTAGCTGCTGGATCTGAGCTTCCAAAATTCAGGTGAGCACTAGATCACAGAAAACCTACTTTTTTGGTATCTTATAACTGCCATCTAAGATTTTGGCAACAAAGACCCTATACCCGGATAGACAAAAGTTTGCAACTGTAGGAGGAGACCAGGCAGAGCCCAAGGGAGGGGTCAATTTATCAACAGTTATGAATCCCTGTATACTGCCCACAAGAGATCTAAGTCAAGCCCATCTTGAATATATATCTTAACTCTCATTAATTTCCCTTTACCATTAGTAGCTCAGATTCTTCTAGAGAGCTTAAGATTGCAATAAATCTTTATACTTAGTTGAACTGCTTGAATTTCATGATTTCCCCAGCACTGGACAGCAACACCATAATGCAGTTCTTGTGTGCTATGTTGAAGTACCTTGAATGCAAAGGGCTGCATAGACCAAAATTGTAATACCATTTGTCAGATTGTCACATTTTGGTAACTATACACATTTCTACAAAAAGATGTTCTCCAATAGATGTCCAAACTTGATGTCCAAATCTTTCCAGGGAGCTAATGACACTTGCAATTCATGGGGGAATGGCAATTTCAGATTGTTGAATATACAAGTAGTTGAGTATTGAGCCATCATTTTACAAATGAATGACATTTACTTCATTTATTTGTTTATACAATTTATATATTCCCTGATTCCAGGTAGCTTGCACAAAAAAGGTAAAATCTTAAGAACAATAGATGAAACAGGCATTGAAATTATTAATAGAGTGAGATCATTAAAACAGCTTCTTGTAACCAGTGCATCAGGTCCCAATGACCTAACAATATAACAAAAGACCAAAACTATATAGAGGTTTTTAGGCAAAACAATAACACCTTCAGTTTATGTTGGAAACTCTCTAGCAAGTAATACAAGATTCATAATATAGGTATAATTCTGCAGAAACAGCTTTCATCTGTTAACTTGTAGAATGCTGTATCAGTTGAAGCTTCCAGGTATTCCTCAAAGACAATCCTTAATATAGCATGTTGAAGTAATCCAATCTCAAAATAATGAGGACATGAGTGACTGTTAGCAAATGATCTACTTTTTAAAAAGCCACAATTAATGCACAAGCCAAAAGTAAAAGTCCCCCAGCAACAGATACCATCTGTTGATCTAACTGAAGCTGTGAGTGCAGAAAACCTCTCAATCCATGAACTAACTCCTTAAGAGGGAATGTGTGTCAGTAATATTTCATTTCAGTTGTCCCATCCAGTCTTAATTCCCTTCAAGAATTCACATTACTTATCCAGTCTGTGAAGAAATATGTATATATTTGGGTGTCATTTGTATGTTGAGGATACCCCTCCCCTGTTTAACTGTATAAACCAAGCATTGGGTACAAACCAAGTCATATGATATGCCATACAAATGTAACAACAGAATTGCATATTTCAGAAAACTGCAAAGGTTATGATAAATGGAGAGCTAACAGATTCTATAGATATAAGGAAAGGGACTAGATAAGGCTGTCCACTTTTGCCTCTGTTGTTTGTGTTGACATTGGAACTTCTGAATAGGAACATTAGAGAAGAAAAAGAAATAAAAGGAATGAGAATTAAAAAGGAAGAGTACAAAATGCAAGCCTTTGCAGATGACCTGATATTTATACTAGAGGACCCATTGGAAACAGCACCTAAATTAATAGAAAGGATAGAAGAATATGGAAAAGTAGCAGGTTTGAAAATAAATAAAGATAAAACAAAGATATTAACAAAGAACATATTAGCAAGATGAAAGAAAGAGTTAGAGGAAATCTTGGGAATCCAAGTCACAAATAAGGTTAAGTATTTAGGGATATATATAACAGCAAGATGCAGTACACTGAAGGAGGATAACTATCTCAAACTCAAACAACAGATTGCGACAGATTTGATAAAATGGGAAAACTTGCAATTATCATTGATTGGGAGAATATCTACAATTAAGATGAATGTATTGCCTAGAATTTTGTATCTATTCCAGACAATTCCAATCAGATTAGGGAAAGAGTTTTTTGAAGATTTAAATAGAATAGTGTTAAAATACACCTGGCAGGGAAAGAAAGTGAGAATAAAACTTAAACTGTTACAAGATGCAAGAATAAGAGGAGGATTTGCTTTGCCCAATTGGGAATTATATTATCAGGTGACAAACTTGATGTGGGTAAAGGAATGGATAACATTAAGGAACAGTAGATTATTGACCTTAGAAGGACATAACTTGCTGTTGGGATGGCATGCTTTCCTCTGGTATAAGGGAACCAGGGGTATTTTAGAAGACATTGTATTCAAGAGGCATTGTTTTTATACTGGGAGAAAATAAAAAAGTAATATTATTTAAAAATTCCATTATGGATATCTACTATTGAAGCTTTTTCTTATCCAATAACATATAAAGAGGAACAAACAGTTAGGTATGGTGAGATATTGAATGAAAAGGGTGAACTGTGCAAGCGTTGGAAGAACAAGGTATAAAAATGAATTGGTTTTCATATGCACAAATGCAATCTAGATTTGATAAAGATTTTAAAACAGAAGTTGACTGATTTAGATAAAATTTTGATAGTTACTGATGAAAAGGTAATTTAAAAACTCTATGGACATCTATTAGAATTTAAATTAGAGGAAGAACAAGTTAAAGAAATGATGATTGCTTGGGGGAAAATTTGGATATGGGATTGATTTAGAGAAATGGCAAAAATTGTGGTCTCAAAATTATAAAATGACAATGTCAACTACTTATAAAGAAAATTTGTATAAAATGTTTTCCAGGTGGCATCTACCCCCGACGAGAATTGCGAGAATGTTTAAGAACAAATCGGATAAATGTTGGAAATGTCATCAGATACCTGGTTCATATTACCATATGTGGTGGACATGTTCGGATGCAAAAAGATATTGGACTAAAATCCACACATGGTTGGAAAAAATGATAAAACAACACATAGAGATAATGATAAAACAACACCAGAGATATTTTTATTGGGAATTATACCGGAAATATACAATAAAGAATTGAAATATTTGATTGTAAATGTTTTAACAGCGTCTAGAATTGTATTTGCTAAGAATTGGAAAAATGAAAAAAAATACTTATGCAGGAGGAAGTTATTAAAAAAATTATGGACTGTGCTGAAATGAGTAAATTGACATTTGAAATTAGAGAACAAGAAGATAAACAATTTTATATGATATGGGACTTATTTAATCAATGGCTAGATAAAAAGACATGGCAATGAAACAGATTAGGAAGTTTTGTAATAGAAGATCAATAGATTGATATAGGATATAATATAAAATATATAACCATTTGATGAATGTATAATATAAATTTATAATAAAATCTAGAATATCTCGTATAAAATGATGGAATAATAGTTTAGTCAAATGAATGATTAATAAGTGATAAATATATAAGCATACACTAGATTGACAATTTGAGAATCTATACAACTTGTGAGTAAGGATTAAAGGATAGCACAAAAGATTTGCAACTGATGCACTGTATGTATATAATTGGAAGGTAGTTTTATGTTTTTATTTTTCTGTCTGTATATGTTGGTCTTAAAAAATAAAAATCTTTTTAAAAAAGAATTGCATATTTCCCATTATGAGCAGCTGAAATTTAGAAATGTTACACCAACTTCCAATCCTTACAGGATATCCAGAAAGATGCCATCTTTGATGATACTGAATGCCATCAAAAAGCAATAGGACCAGTAGAAACAGACTTTCACCATCCAGCAGAGGTTTCTTTCAATAATTATCAGTTCAATTTCAATCCCTCAACAGAATCTGAAATGTGACAGAAAAGATAATGCATTTCATGCAAGATTACCTGCAAATTCAGACATACCATTTTTTCCAAAATGTTCCCTGAAAAAGAACATTGGAAAGTACTTACATTTATTTTATACAGTTGGTTTGAAGGACAACATTTTTAGGGGAGATCTATCACCTCTTCTTCAAGTCAGAAGTCCTAATCCTTTCCCTTGCAGAATTATTTATTCATAATTCACGATTAATTCAGCATATATGCATACCCGAGCTGCTGAGTGTAGTTTGGTGGGATTTGCATCCAATCCACAAGTGGCACACTTCATATTGTCACAAACCCCTTTTTATTGTTCTACAAAATGAGAAGAATCACAGTTAACCTCATTATTTTACTCAATTTGCCTTATTTGTTCATTGGAACAAATGAACAATGATGAGTTTTTTTGTCAGAAAAATGTAGAGTTAGAACACTTTCTTCAGGGCATCTGAGAGATTAGAATGGGAAATGGTTTCATTTTATGTACTGCTCTGCAGTGAATTTTTTAGTTGTTATTGGTGGTGATATTTGCATTTACACTCTTGCGCTTTGTAGACTTACTGACATTGACAATCTTGACAACTATATGATATATTTACTATACTTATACTAGATGTTGCAGTGGTAATTGCTGATGAAATCAAAGCACTCACCAGGGATAAAGATACCCCCTACAAGCTCATTTTAATTGGCCTCTTTTCCTCAAAGAAAGAGCTTATTATTCTCATGTTCAACAATCTAAAGACAACTGTTGTCACATGGCATATCTTCAGTAGCCTAGTTGTCTTTCTCAATGTTACTTCCAGGTGATATTCTATCAGTGAAGTCACTTTCTTGGTACTCCAAAAGAGCCAATGTAATAGATTTTATCTTATTTTCACATACCAACGTTCACTTAACTTATTTTTGTATTGGCAATTGTCTCAATAGTGATCCATTTAAATTGCCTGGATGCTCCTAAAGAAAATATCAAGTTCCCAGAAAAAAGCTCATTGTCCCACAGTATAACTAAATCTACAGAAACATGGTATATTGCTTAAATTTATAGACCCTGAATCACTTTGAGGACTGCATTTGAAACCTAATGGGTTTCTCTCTGAACATGACATCATAGTATCCCCTAGTCTGCTTAATATTTCATGCTAATTGCTACAAATTCACAATGTGACCAACAATTATAAATCTGATCTTGAGCAGCTCATATATTTTATCTGAATTAATATTTGAGATGAAGTTAGAAGTTTCCACCAAAGCAAGAGATGAAAAATGGTAAGGGAAGCACACTTTTGATGAAAGACATTTCTTGGATATAAAAAGGGTAAGGTCCACAAAATTTCAAGATAAAATTTGAGATTAAGGATTTGATCTTGTGGCTGAACCTTCACCATGATTCACGGAAATAAAATATGTTGCTTGAAATGGGATATACTGTCATATATCCAGACAGAGACTATATCTTCATTCATGCCCAATGAAAATTACTTCCCAATTGCTTGGAGAAATTATGGATATCTGAATAATTCATGCACTGATGCAAAGTCATGTGTTCTGCATTTCACAAATTAACATACATTACACAATTTAATTTTGTGCTTTCTGAATGCTCTGTTTTAATTCTTGGCTAAAAATAAACTCAGCAAAATGTGTTTCTTGGGCAACAGATACTGTATCTCACCAGTGCTGAGGGATGGGGAAGATTATTCAAAGTTAAGCTTAGTACTCCATAACTCATGTTCCAGGTGGCCCTCAGCTATGAGCAAATGCGAATTGCCCTGTGATATTTCAGTGAATTGGCCTCGCTTTATTGAAAGAGCTTGGTGGTGCAGGCTGCTAAATGCCTAGCACTTAAGTTCCAGCTACCTACAATTATTGCAGGCTTGAATCCCACCAGGCTCAAGGTTGACTCAGCCTTCCATCCTCTCAGGGTAGGTAAATTGAGGACCCAAGATTGTTGGGGGCAATAAGCTGACTTTGTAAAAATGCCGCTTAGTAATAAGCAGGCATATAAAATGGAATGAAGGCTATTGCTGAGCACATTGGGTTGTATCCCAGGAATTGTAAGCCGCCCTGAGTCTTCGGAGAAGGGCGGCATATAAATGTAATTTAAAAAAATATCTATATGTTTACAATATATAGGAGAAACCAGCAGCTCAGAATTCATAATAAATACACTTGGTTGATGTTATGCAACATTATGGTAGAAGTTGCATAGGAGGAAAACATCCATATGGAGATGCTTAGGAATGATATATAGAGCCTGCCTCATAAGTTCTCAAGTGTTCCTTAAGAATTTTGCCAATTATAGTTATAGTGAGAGTCTTATTTTTCAAATATTAGATTTTTCAAATATTAGAGCATGTTTTTGTATCAATGTTTGTTTTTTGTTTTTTTACTAAGAAAAATTCTAAAAAACCCACAAGGCAATTAGGACATATTTTATGTCCATTTCTTATAGATGTATATTGGCATACAATATATTTTTCCAATCCATGTTTCCTAATAAAATGCAATTTCAACTATTTATATATTGTCTCATTATGTAAATTTCTATTAAAATACAGACTGAAAGCATTTCTTCACTTATACCTATCATTTATAGTTTTGCTTTTTGGAGGATGTATTCTGCCATTGCCATTGGCTTTGTTCAGGACACTTACAAATTAAATGGAATTCCTGAATAAAAGTCATAATTCCTTGTGATTTATTAATCTATAGTCTCTAAATGTCTGTAATTCAACAATACTTCAATCTCTACTTTTAGGACCAATCATTGTATAAGTGTTAACTATATTTAAGAATTGTAGTCTTGAAATGTGATGTTCTAATATAACCTTGCATTGGTATTAATAAGTCTAGAGGAATTTCTTTGGGATCAACCATATCAATATCTTGGTTTTGTACCAGTCTTAAATTATCTCAGAACTTGATCCAAATATTTAATTGTAAAAGTACATTTGCTTATCAAGCTGACAGAAGTTTTAATAACAAATTGTCTGCCATTTGTAAAATATACCAACTAGAGTTGCTGCAGTCTGTTTGGAATAACTGACAGAAGTCTTGTCAAAAGTAAAACCATAACCATGTCTGTCCAACCTGCTGATATATTTCATCTGAGGTCCAATGGAGATTGCTGCTGAATTGTAAAAAAAAGATATACCTAGAATGTAACATTCCAAACAGCTCAGAAAGTATCTAAAAGGAATAGTATCTTATTGCTTGGAGTCGGCAAAAGATGAATATCACACACATTCATATTTCCCAGATTATTTCCCTTCTTTTCATGAAGAAATCCACAATGATGCTTTATTAGTTCTGGGCAGGTATGTTTCAGCTCTGAAGAATCTCTCTTCATTTTAAATAAACTTGTATTTTTGCAGCCCTGGCGGTTGGCATACTGTTTCAACATGCCTATGTGATTACATAGTGACATTATCTATGCAGAAGCTTTCAGAATATATGTGATACTCCTATGTAATATTAGCAGGCACTCTACTTACTGTGTGCACTAATAGGTTCTCTACTTAAAAACAAACAAACACCTTATTCACATTGTTAAGTTTGCATGAAGAGTCAGACGCGAGGAGTTCCAGCAAAGAGTTTATTAGTGACTACAGCTCGAATGGACCCGTTCTGGCTTGGCTACGGCTGCTTCTTATAGCCTGCAGCCGTAGCTGCCAGCCAATGGGAGTGCAGGGTTTCTTCCCGCACTATTTAAACCAATACCATTTGACATTCTACAAGAACAGTTCAAATAAACCAATAACACTCAAACCTACATACATAACACACATTTATTCCTATAATCTGTAAATGTGAACTACCATTCTCATTGCAGTAGCTTTGAAATGTAATTTTCTAGTCTACCCAGAGTTCATCAGATGGAGGTTGAGATGCATTTTAATAGTTCTGATGGATCACCGGTTGTATTCTTTCTTGACATCTTACATTTCTGCAATATTTCTGTGAAATTTCATTTTAATGTATGCCTATTAGTGTACATTCAAAATGATAATAAAGTTATTCTGTAGTTCTATATTGATGCCAGCATATGCATCCTATTGAGCAAACTCCACACTCATTGAAATCAAAATAGTCTGAGCACTTGTCTGAATGGTTAAGTCCCACTAATATTGCTGAGAGCTGAGCATACTTAATTTCATCTAGATTAGGCTTTCTTTGCTACAAAATATGTTTGTTTTGTTGCTGTGGGACTAATAATTCAGATATGTTTATTATTCAAACATCCTCCTGAGTATCATTGTGACAGCTGAAGTACCACTTTGAAGATGATGTATAGCCATTCTTCTCCAGCTGCTCTAATTATATATGGGGAAAAAATGAAATTAGTTTGATGAAAACATCACCAAAATATATTTATCATTTGAAGGGGAATGAAAGAGACTGTCTAAATAAAAGGCTGTGAAAAACAAATAAGACTGACGCTTGATTTTTATTCCTTCACTTTTTGCTAAGCCAACATTCTCATCCTTTCTGCTTTCTAATATTGCTTTTCCAAATCCATTGTCATTGTTTTCTCCCCCGGGTGGTGACTCATTTCATATTGTCTGCTTCCTTGCACTTTTTATTCTCATTTTTCCCTTCCCCAATAGTAACTGAAGAGTCTAAAGGTCCTTTATAATTTTGTCAGTTGTGGTCCTTATGCAGGTCATTGACAATTCTCAATATGAAAGGGCTAAACCATGAGATAAAATATCATTATGTGTCTTTGGACAACATTATTAGCTTTTATTAAATAGATTTGAACTTCAAATATGGTCTGCATTGTAATAACAAAGAATTTGTACACTGAAAACTTTTCACTGTACTTGTTTCTATTATATAGAGGGATCACTTTTTTATAGCAGGTTACAGCTGGATAGGGGCAAAAATCCAAAAAAAGTTTGGGAAGAAAAGAAACTAGAACAACTTGGCTTACTTCATGCCACAGGTGCAGCATTTTTATGGTTAACACTATGCCAAAATCTGACCTCCATTTTCTAGAAGTTCTTTTTTCCCATGAAAAAGGCATTGATTACTATGGTTAGTCACACCATCAGACAGTTGTTTAGACTTTATTTGGTATTTTTGTCCACCTATCAAGTCCTTCCTAAGGATCTGTGTTAGACAGATGTCAATGTCTTATGCTGTTAAAGATAACATTGCAGGATGTAAGCTCCAAGTAAAGTTGCCTTTTGCAATTTATTTATTTATTTATTTATATATTTATTTATTTATTCGACTTATATGCCGCCCCCTCTCCAAAAAGGACTCGTGGTGGCTCACAGCTAAAAATACAACAATAAATAAATTAATTAAAAGTATATTAAACAAGTTAAGCTGAATTGAAAATTAAAATCCATAGTTAAAATAGGACCAACCCCAGAGAATCAGCACAGCCCAGATTGTAAAAAGAGCCAAGTCTTCAAATTGTGGCGGAAGGTGCAAAGATAGGGGGCCAGGTGAAGCTCCAGCAGAAGAAGATTCCACAGAGTGGGAGCTGCCACAGAGTAGACCCTCCCCCAGGTCACCGCCATGCAACATTGAGTCGCAGACGGCACCCTGAGGAGACCCCGTACAGGGCGGTTAGTATTTGATGTTGGGAGGAGCCGTTCTCATAAATAACCTGGACCCATGCCATGCTGGACTTTGAATGTTAATACCAGAACGTTGAATCTCACCTGGAGGGCAACCAGAAGCCAATGCAGGTCGTGCAGGAGGGGTGTAACATGGGGGTATCGGGAAGCTCCCATCACTACCCACGCGGCCGCATTCTGCACCAGCTGAAGCCTCCGAGTGGTACGCAAGGGCAGTCCTAGGTAGAGAGCGTTACAGTAGTCGAGTTGGGAAATAACGGCCTGAGTGTGTCTGGGCATCTCGGTCCAGGAATGGGCATAACTGGTGAACCAGCCGGATCTGGGCAAAGGCCCCCCTGGCCATGGCCCCCACCTGCTCCTCCAATTTGAGCCGTGAGTCCAGGAGGACCCCCAGGTTCTGTGCCCTGTCCACAGGGGGCAACACCTCCTCCCCCATGACCAAAGATGGAACATCCAAATGGATGATGCCAATGCCAATAGTAACCAAGTGGTGTTTCAGATGTTTTAGAGATGATGATGGTTATAGTTGGTTGTACAATCAGCCACATGCTTAGACTGGATTTGGCATTTTTGTCTACCTGGGTACTTCCCAAGGACCTGGATAGACAGATGTTGTTGCTTTACAATATTAAAGGTATCAATTGCAAGAGTAAAGTTGTTATTTGCAATTGACTGATAGCAATTTTAGCAATGCCAATGGTATTCACACAGTGTTCCAAATATTTTGGAATTGTACCCAAGTGATCAATTACTATCGGTGCTATCTTCAACCTGTCCCAATGTATCACCATTGAACAGCAACTATGTCTTCCATTGTGCTATCAATCTTTGTTCAAAGCTTCTACTTCTGCTATTTCTAGGCACTTGATATTCCAATCATGTGGCAGGGAGTTGAAAGCCTTTCCCCCCCACCATCAAGCCAAGCTTTATTCACCTTGGTCTTTCTCTTGTGGTTTTCCAAAATCATCTTTTCAATTAGGGCTGATCTTTTATCCTTCTGTTTTCCTTTCTGCTCATGAGGAAAGAGGTTGTTTTCAATTAGATGCTCTTTGTGTTAAGTTTGCATAGAGAGGCAGGATGCGGAGTGGTACAGCTCAAAGTTTATTGTGACTCCAGCTGAGAACAGACCCGATTTGGCTTAGCCAAGGCAGCTATACATAGCCGGCTGCCTCAGCTGACAGCCAATCAGAGTGCAGGGTTTTCCCGCACTTTTAAACCAATGATTTCAAACACTTTACAAGAACAACCACTCAATTCAAACTCTGCATACATAACACCCCTCCCCACTAGGTTTGGTCCATACTCAAACCCCACCTATCTAATATACTCTTGCAAATAGGAGGGGCTCTTACGAGTATGTTGCGACCTATGTGGTTCCGGTGTTTTGGGGTTCTCGCATTGTGAGGGAGGAAATGTGTCTGTTAACATTTCCTTACTTGGACTTCTAGTATTGTCATAACCTGTTTGGTTACTACAACCTGGTCTCTCCTCCCAATCCATCTCCAACCCAATGTCAGCACCTAAGTCTGGTAGTGATGTGCACTCTTCCATTTGTAAAAATGGTTGTTGGCACTGTGACAGGTTTTGGGATGGTTCCTGTCATGTTAGCTCGTTACACATGGGGTTGATTCTTGCTTGCTGATTACCTTCATAATCCCCTTCCCCTAGGAGAGGCAGGAGGGAGTAAGGCGAACGAGGTAGAGCAAACTGATCTATGTGCCTGCTCCAGAGGACACCATAACTCAGTTGCTGAGGACCTGTAAGACCTGGGGCCTGTAATTTGGGTTATCTCTGCAGGAATCCATAATGGTTCACCCACAAGGTTTTGCATAAACAGAATCACCCACAGTGAATGTGCGAGTTTTGCTAGTGGAATCTAGTGGTGTGTTGGGTGCGTAAGTGGGATGAAGGCGGTCAAGGGAGATCTGAGTTTCCTACCCATCAACAACTCGGCTGGGGTTAAGTTAGTTGATGGGTTGGGAGTGATATGCTGGACACTGAGTAGTTTTTCAACTTTCTCAGTGATGTCCCCTGGACCCAATTGCTGGAGTTTTCCTTGGTAAATCATACCATGCGTTCAGCCCGGCCGTTAGCCGAAGGATGCCCAGGGGCTGTAAGGGCATGTCTGATGCCCTGCTGTGCTAAATATGATTCAAAAGGTTGGAAGTAAATTGAGGACCATTGTCAGAAACAAGTACATCAGGCAACCCATGAGTTACAAAAGTTTCTTAAGCTGTTTGACAACAGCATCTGCTGTGGTGGATGCCATGGGAACAACCTCTAACCATCTGGAGTATGCATCTACCACAATAAGGAAAGTGTGCCCTCTGGTAGGGCCAGCAAAATCAATGTGAATCCTGGACCATGGGCCCCTAGGACATTCCCATTCCTGTTTGGGGGCGAGAGGTGGGGCAGGTCTGACTTCCTGACAGTTGGGACAGGATGCAACCCAGTTTTCAACCATTTTGTCAATCCCTGGCCACCATACATAACTCCTGGCCAATCCCTTCATTCTGACAATTCCCGGATGACCCTCATGTAATATTTCCAAAACCTCTTTCCGTAGTTGTGCAGGAATAACTACCCTGTTACCCCACCAAATACATCCTCTTAATACAGATAACTCAGTTTGTCTGGACTTAAAAGGTTGGGAACCTTGAGGTAGATCTTGAAGTGGCCAACCTTTCTTAATCCAGCCTATAATAGGAGCTAATAAAGTGTCTTTGGCAGTCTCTCTGGCAATTTCAGCAGCATGGACTGGAAGTTTGGCAACAGTTTCCAGAAAAAAGGTGTAAGATTCAGGGGCAGGGTCCTCAATGTGCGAAGGAAGTGGGCAGCGACTCAAAGCATCAGCGTGCCCAATGTCTTTTCCAGGTCTGTGGATGAGTTTGTATGAATAAGCAGCAAGAAATTCAGTCCATCTCACCATTCTTGGTGACAGGATTGTGGGCGTTGGTCTGTCTCCTGCCACAATGCCTAACAGAGGTTTGTGATCTGTCACAATGGTGAAACTTCTCCCATAAACGTACTGATGGAACTTCTTGACAGCTGCCACAATTGCCAAAGCTTCCTTGTCCAGTTGGCTGTAATTTCTCTCTGCTTTAGTCAAAGTCGAGAGTAAATGCAATAGGGGCTTCCCTTCCATTGGGAAGCATGTGGCTCAACACCCCCCCACACACTCCAAAAGGGGATGCATCACAAGTTAGTACAACAGGTAAATTCTCAGAAAACTGTATCAGCACACAATCAGAAGTGATTTGTCTTTTGATATGGTTAAAAGCAGCTTCTTCTTTTCTGCCCCAGACCCATGCAGATTTCTTATCCAGTAATCTATGTAAAGGTTCTGCAGTGGTTGCTTTCTGAGGTAGAAACATATGATAGAAATTAATAAGTCCCAGGAATGCTTGCAAGTCAGTTTTGCATTTTGGTCTGGGGGCTTCTTTGATTGCCTGAATTTTGGCTTCCATGGGGTGGATGCCCTGTTTATCAATCATAAAGCCCAAGAATTCTACTTTGTCAGTTTTTAGCGTGCATTTCTCTTTTTTGACTTTTAATCCCACTTTCTTAAATCTGGATAAAACTTCTTTGAGTTTCTCAAGTAGCTGATTGTCATTTTCAGCAGAGATTAAAACGTCATCAAAATAAGGCACCACCCCAGGCAATCCTTGTAGCTTTCTTTCCATAAGGCTTTGAAATATGCCAGGTGCCACACTTACTCCGAATTGTAACCTCTTGCATTTGAATGTGCCCCGATGGGTTACAATGGTTTGGGCTTCTGCAGTTAAGTCATCTACTGTTAACTGTTGGTATGCTTGGGCCAGGTCCAATTTGGCGAAGACTGTGCCCCCGCCCAGAGAATGTAATAAATGATGGACCACTGGAACCGGATATGTGCTCTGTTGTATCGCATGGTACAATCTCCCCTTGTAATCCCCACGGCCCCATCGGCCTTGATTGGTGTGACTATGGGTGTCTCCCACCTGGAGTGGTCTGTGGGCTCTAGAACCCCTTGAGCTACTAGTTTATCTAATTGCTCATCAGTTTTTTTCTTTAAGGCAAAGGGTACCCTCCTGGGCTTTAAACAGATTGGTTGTACCTTGGGATCTAGGGCAAAAGTGATAGGGGTCCCCAAGTACTTGCCTAATCCATCGCTGAAGACCTCTGGAAACTCAGACTTCAAAGACTTCAAAGTTCTTCACTCAGTCTCATGCCAGTTGATGCCCAGCGGGTTGAGCCCCAGCAAACTTGGGCGATCTTTATCCACGATGGTCAGGGGTATTTGACCTTTGAACTTCATGAATTCTCTTGTTCCAACTACTGAAATCTTGTTCCCTTGGTAGTCTTTAAGAGTTAATGCCTAAAGTGAGTCTTCTGAATGTCTGGTATCAGTCTTTGAATAATGTCCCATGACACCATGGATAAATATGAATGAGTCCACTTCCATTTGGCAAGGCCTTCCTTCAATGAATACCTTGACATGCACTTTCCTGTTATTTAAGGGGATGAATGACCAATAGTTACTGTTTGATTTTCTTTCTTCCACTTGGAGTGTTGTTGTTGGGCTTGACTTCTCTGTCTTTGTTGTTTGCAGCAAACTTCCTTCTGTTTGGTGGAGTTCTGGATGATTTGCAGACTCTTGCAATGTGCCCTCTTTTTCACAACGGAGGCAAATGGTGTCCAGGAACTTGCATTCAGTGCAGGGTGGTTCCCCCACAACCTATGCAGTGGAAATCACCCCTTCCTTCTCAGGTCATTTTGTTTCTGCTCCATTCTGAGTCTGTTAATTCCTTCTTCTTCTTCACTGTGATCTGACTCAGAATCAGTTCATCAAAATGAGTTGTGGTGGTCTTTCCCCATCAGAATGGCCCGTAGTCTTGTTCATCTTTCTCATGGCTGCTGCTGAGGAATTGGTGGCTTCTGCTGAAGACGCTTCTTCTATGGCTTCTTTCAGCGTGATCTTAGGTTTCATCAGCAATTTGCTCTGCAAAACCTTGTCTTTAAGGCCCAAAACAAAGCGATCGGCATGGCCTCCTCTAAGCTGCTGAATTTGCATGCACCCAATGTCTCTTAAACTTGCCACAAAGTCATTTATGCTTTCATCTTCCCCTGATCGCGATAAAACTCATGTCTCTTAATGAGGCACGATACTTGGGCGTAGTGTGCCCTTAAAAGCCTCTCCAGATCAGGCCATGCCATTACCTTCACGTCTGCTGTGCCAGCTAATGCCTTCGCCATCTTGAAAACTGCCGGACCGCAATACGTGAAAGACCGCCCTCTTCGCTGCTCAGAAATGGCGGCCAGATCGTTCCTTCCAGATACATCTGAAACCGATCTGCATACGACTCCCAGTCTTCATTCTTCGGGCGAATGGGGCTGGGGGTGTTCAGCGCAGCCATCTCGCTCTTCTCTGTTCCGTTGCCTTCTCTTCAGGAAATCCCACCTTGTCGCCAGTGTTAAGTTTGCATAGAGGCAGGGCAGAGTGCTTCAGCTCAAAGTTTATTGTGACTTCAGCTCAGAACAGACCCGATTTGGCTTAGCCGAGGCAGCTATATATAGCCGGCTGCCTCGGCTGACAGCCAATCAGAGTGCAGGGTTTTTCCGCACTTTTAAACCAATGATTTCAAACACTTTACAAGAACAACCACTCAATTCAAACTCTGCATACATAACACTTTGGACTGCATCAGCTACCACACTAGTTAGCAATTTGAAAATTGTTGATAAACAGGTAATTGGTTGGTAGTAGCCTGATACTGCCTTTTTTGTTGGATTGTTTTCATTATCAGGTAGGTTTTGCCAACTTTCAATTTTACCTCCTTACAGTATGTTGCTAAATTATTAGTTAATATTTTCACCATGCTTTTAAATGTATTTTTATTTTGTTTGTATTGGGAATCTATTGTTGTCAAATAGTTTTCTCCTCTCTCCCTCCAAAAAAAAACAAGACCCTGTAAGATAAATTCCTGCTTGGATTTATGTCACAAGGCCTGTCTGAAACATTACTTTTTTCTTGCATTTTCTATTTATAACCAAACAGCATTTATCTCCCCCAGTGCTACTTATTTGGATTTTGAGTATGAAAATGATTTTTAAAAATGAATTTGGATTTTCTTTCCTAATATAGGTTGATGTTGTTCATCACTTGTGAGATTGGTTTATCTCCATAGAAGGAGAAGCAGGGGAGAAAACCATCATGGCCTCTATGTTACACCTGGCTATTTATACTAATAAAATCCATGTGAGGGTAAGTAAGATTTTGACCTTTCAATAAGTCTGTAAGGCAACACATGTTTTCTCTCATACACACTGCAGCTATGCCAGGTGAGGTGTCTTGAGTAAGATATATGGTTATAGAAAGAATTGTTAAGTTTGCATGAAGAATCAGACGCAGAGTGCTTCAGTGAAGAGTTTATCAGTGACTACACCTCATAACAGACCCAAATTGGCTGGGCTGTGGCTGCTACTTATAGCCAGCAGCCGCAGTTGCCAGCCAATCAGAGTGCAGGATTTTCCTGCACTTTTTAAACCAATCATTTCTGACTTTTA
The DNA here is from genome assembly GCA_009733165.1 of Naja naja. Classification (NCBI taxonomy): domain Eukaryota; kingdom Metazoa; phylum Chordata; class Lepidosauria; order Squamata; family Elapidae; genus Naja; species Naja naja. Next base: position 139,680,430 of record CM019150.1, read on the forward strand.
CAAGAACAGTTCAAACTAAACCAATGACATTCAAACCTGCATACATAACAAGAATGATAAACATACCATTCTAAAGCAGGAGGCAGAGGTATAAAGCATGAGAACTCAGGTTTCATGCTTATGGACTTACTTGGTCTATTGCAGCATATGAAAATCCATTATCAAGTTTACTTCATGGTGATAAAAGTTGAAAATATAGGCATTTTTCTTCTTTTACTTCATCTAGCCCTGTTAAGTGTAACTCAGTCTCTCCTAGGGAAGGAGAGCTATTATGAAAAATAGGCATTTCTCAAGTTACTTGGATCTGCCTTGAGTTGGACTCTGGCTGAACAGGCTCTACAGATTTGCTTGGTTATCTGGGAAGAATTCAATTTTCTTAGTACTGATGAGCTTGATAGTGTCTTTTAAGTCCTAAGCACTTGTCAATATGTGTTGTTTCCAAAAGTCCAGGTGATGATGAATACGTTATTGAAAAACAGGTGGTTCCATTGACTTTTAAATAAAAGGTTTCACTGGATACAATGATATACAACAATTTTCCATGTCAATCTCTCCTTTTTAAGAAATGTTATTGAAAACATGGTTAGTTGGCAGTTTCAGAAAGTACTGGAAGATAGCAGTTTTCTGAATCCTTTTTTAGTTGGATTTCAGACTAGAATGTAGTACTGAGATGGAATTGATAGTACTTATACATATTTTTTTGTGAAATAAAGATAAGGAAGTTGCATCTGTCCTGGCCCTTCATCTGTTATGTCAGGGGTGTCAAACTCATGGCCTGCAGACCAGATGTTTCACGTGCTGGCCACACTCACCCTCATTATAGCAAAGGGAGAAAAGGTTATGATACATCATTTGAGAACAATGTGGCAATGCGAGTTTGATGCCCCCGTGTTATGTTATCCTTCTGTATTGTCTCTGTAATGGAAGATGCTAAATGCTTCTGGGTAGACTTCAATTGCACTACATCCTTTGTTTTTGTTTTGCCTGAATTCCTATGTTAGGCACAATTTGCAAGTTGGACCTTTAAATATTAGTAATTGGAAAGTTACTCATATGCATTCTTGATGGAAGTAATGATATCAGCTACCTTTCTAGATATCTCTTCAGACCCACTGACTGCTGAAAGGTTGTTGTTTTCTTACTATACATCTGTCCATCATTGTGTGGCTCCTCACCCATCCATGTTTCCTCAAGTAAAGAAATTCTATGGGAGAAGTATTGTTTGAGATAAGGACCCATGGAGCTTACAGTCTTGTTGAAGAGTTGGTGGTAATGGAAAAACAGAAGTTATATGGTGTCTCAACAGGAAGGACTTGTTAGGTAATTGGTTACCTGTTAGGTATGACTCAGACCCTAAATTCTGCAACTATGGAAAGGTCAATAATTAAACTTTAAAAGAAGCCAAATGGCAAGAACACAAACTTATGCAGAGTTTTTGCCATACCTCAAAACAATTACCTCTCTTTACATTTTTGACAGTTACAAAAGGTTATTTCTGGCCATAAAAATATTATTCCTTTTCTTTCTTTCCTTGGCAGGTATTTTCACCACATCACAGCTGTGCCTAAGAAAGTTTTCAAAGTACAATCAAGTCAGCTAGGGGCAAACTTTTGTCACAACAGGTGGTCAGTTTATTATCAGAATGTGAATATTTCCTTTTGTTAGAAAGAACAATAGCGGAAAATGCCTATAGCGCTTAGGTTTCAAATGAAATCTCCAAATAGTCCTTCCAGCTTACTTGAGTGCCTTTTTAAAATATTAATTTGACATATTTTATGTTTAAATAACCCCCTCACTCAGTGGAATACAAGACAGTTAAAGAAAAGGATCAGAAATTCCACCTCAGGTTTTAGGTGGAAGCTTTCAAAATCTGATTTATTTTACTAACAGTTGTGAAACACTCCATGAAATTTGCATGTGAGCGCAAGTTATAAAATTCACAGTCCAAATTGAAAAGCTTGAGTAGGAAAGGAGAGGGAAAATGGACTTTAAACAAGCCATTAAAAAAAAGAAGCTACTAGATACAAAACCAAATGAGTTTACTGAAAAACATAACACAGTGATGCTCATATAAACAAGTGCCTCCCAGCACAGTGCGGAGCTGAACAAATTGCTTCTAACTTGAGAATACATATATATTTCAAATTTTTAAAAAGCAGTTCACAGGTAAGGAAAAAAAAATCCAAACCAACCAATCCAAAATAAGTGTAATTAAAAATTATGCAATTATGTCTGCATTGAAGGTAAAAAGTCTCACTTTAAGCCACTTCAAATCTGCGTGGGATGGTGAGTCTGATTCACTTATTTTTATGTCAGGCTGATGATTTAGTATAGTTAAATCAATGTATTTTGAGTTTAACAAAAAAAAAAACAACCTTCGCCATTACCCAATACCAAGGCTCAAAACTATGTCAAAAATACAGTCTGCAATTAAACAGGAGAAAAAACGAACAGGAAACAATCTTCTTCAACACATTTTCCTTTAGTTTCTTTTATCAAGTGTTTTTCCATCTCTCTCATCTAGCTTATAGACAACTAGAAGACTATCTGGGAAAAACTGCTGTATGAACTTGCTGAGGCCAAGAGAGAAGAGGGGGTTATTTTAAAATATCACTAATAAAGAACATATGGATGTTTCAGTGTCAGAGTTATCTAGGTAAGATCAGTTTCTCATTCTGGGAAAAAGAGATTCAAATAACTGAAAGAGATCTATCACTCTTAAATGTTTAATCTCTTCCCATAACCATCTTTTTAATAACTTGACATGATTAATAAAACAACATATATCTTTAGTTAGGGGCTGAATAGCTATAATGGCTAGAATTTTAGCACATCTTTTAAAAAAAAGCAAGTGATAAGAGTGAAATAAGAGCCAGTATGTATTGACTAAGAAGGGCATGGCACTGTATGAGTAATTATTCATTAGATTATTTATCCCTCAGAATGTGTCTACTCTGTTTTGTTTAAAGCAGGTAATACTCACTGTTTATAAAATGTGGGGAGATGAAAATAAATGGAAATATCAATGAGCATCTTAATTGCAACATGGTTTTCACATTGATTACATATATATGAGGAAAAGTTGTTTTCTGAAGTACTTACAATCACCTTGTTATATTGCAAGGGCCAGTCAAGATTGCAAAGTGAGACTGGTTTCAAAGTGATGCTGCACAATTAAAGACAAAGAGCAGAGATAAACTTAAATCTGCTGCTGGCACAATAGATGAAGAGTGATTTCTTGAGTCACAGATACTTAAATAGCAACGAGGTGATTTTAAAACTTAGCAGTGAATAACCAGCAGCAGATGTAGATGCATATATTTTATATCTAACAGTGGCCTGATCATTATGCTCTCCCACAGTATTGCTGATACAATTCAACTATATACAGTTTTGTTTTGTATTGAGACATGCAGGAGTCTGGCTTACATGATTTACAATTCCTCAGGCAGCTCTGAATCTGGAAGGAAAAGAGGGAATAGAAGTCAAACCTAATCAGTGTACTGAAGGATAATAATTCAACCCAATCAGTTCTTCAAATTCAAGCCTCTTACTGATTGCAAGAACAGAACTTAATAGATGTCAAATTAGAAGGAAGTTCTGAGGAACATGCCAGGATCAGTCCCCAAAGAAACATCAGGAACAGAATGCGAAAGGAGAGCATAGGTATATTTTGTACCATCTTGGTCAATGCATCCATTGTATATAAGGGCCACAATGTTAAATTAAAGTTAACCTCTGTGGACTTTGATGGATGGCCCTCCAAGAATATAAGTGAAAGTCCCCATTTTCATTAGGAATACTGTAGCATTGTTGAGATTCACTAATAATTCTGTGCCAGAAGGATCAAACAGGGCATGATCTAAAGCAAGGTAGTAAGCAACCAAGAAGCAACCTGTAATTATACTTGAGGCCAATTTGTCTTGTGGCACCTTAAAGACTAACACAATTATTATACTCCAACCTTTCGCAGAAGATCATGGCCCTACTATATATGAACTCAGCTCTTGTTAGGTTGGGGGGGGGGTTAGAATAATTTGGGAGGGGGAAGAGTGAGAGATGATAAATGGTGAGGTCAGTAGTAATTGATGGCACCTGGATAAGTTCTTTCTTTACCTTCAATGCACTAACAATTCTAAAGTTCACCTTTGATCACACAACACTGATCTAATCTTGTTCTCAGCCCAGAGATTAAAGAGATTTGTACCGTTCCCTCTGAGTTATGAAAGATAACCAGCAATTTCTTCTTAATCTCCACAAAGCCAAAGTGTATAAACTTCATTTTGCTTGTCTTACCTTTTGGGAAAAAGTATATTTATATGAATAACAAGCTTGGATCTCCCATTTTAGATTTCTTGAATGGGATACATACAATGTATTTTAAAACTAGGGAGCAAATGCACGGTAAAGCTATATATCACTAACTGAGCAAGATTCAGCAAGTCATGAGTTACACTGAGGATACCTACTGAGGAAAGTCTTACATTCTTGCAGTGAATAGCTAGGTATTCTATGCAGTATGAAAACAAATCTTTATCTTTATATAATCCCAAAGTGTGATGTTACATATTTGTAAGAGTTTTAATTCTACTGTAACTGGTCTTTATGATTCCTTTTATTACTTGGAGGTTATTGCTAGAAAGTCCTCAAGAACTGAAACACATCTCACTGTTTATTATTATTTTTAAGATCACCATTTCTGATGCCAGTATTGAAGTCTTTTATTGATTTGAGCAATATAAAGTGCAGTGGGTTATTGTTGGCAGGTGATAGCATATTCTACGTTTGAAGGATAAATAAGTGTTCAACCTCCTGACATGAGTGATATTATTAAATCCTGTAATAGTGTAATTACAGTAAAAATATGAATAATGTCAGCACTGAAGTTTGCATCAGCTTTTGGTTCCTACTGATTCCTGTATCAATAGGTCATGGTTTGTTCTATTATTATTATTATTATTATTATTATTATTATTATTATTATCATTATTATTAATAATAATAATATTGGAATTATTATTATCAACATCATTATCATTATCTGTTCTATGTTGAGTAGTTGTTTTAAGTAACTACTATTACTTAGGCTACTATTCAATGAAAACATAATTATTCAACATATGCACATTCTAGATTATGTTTTTGACCCTTTGGTAGTCATTAAGGTAACACATGTTTCTTCATTATTTTTATTGCAAAAAAAACCCCTAGCCTAATATGCTTCCATTCTGGAAATAATTTTATGGTTTGACATTTAAAGTCCTTTTTCATATACCACTATATTCTCTTATCCTTAAGGGCAAGAGCCTAACATTCTTTCATATCTCCATCTATTTAAATTTGATGTATTGTTTTCATTAATATAGAGGCTTCATGGATGAGTAATTGGCTTGGTTTTGACCTTGGCCTTCATTCTCTGATCCAGTCCAAGTTCTAAAAGATTGGAAAGTGATGATACTTGGCCTGTATCATCTTTTATGCTCTTTTGTTATACTACAGGTTTTCAGGCTTGGTGTCTTGTCTAGGCCACTGCAGACTCCAGTTTCAAGCATCTTGTTTTGATCTAAATCACATAGGCAGATACAGGTACTAATAAAATCTTTTATTGCACTGCTAAATCACAATAGATGGTCCTCCAAGGGCATTTGTAAAAAATCTACTTCACTTTCCCCACCAAAAAAACCCTACCACTCATGGTCAATGTAACCCAGTCCCATCAGCTGGGTCCATTAGTTACCAGAATCAAGCCCCACAAACAGAGGGGGAAGAAAATTTAAGTCCACAAACCAGGTGCAGAGTTTGTAAAACAAGTTCATAAGCCACAATCCAGATTCAGAGTCCACAAACCAAGGTATGCAAATCCAAAGGAACACAAGTCAAAGTCTAGGGGTCACATTTTCAAAGGAAGCAGAAATTGAATGTAAGACAGAAATGGTTATTCCCAACAGTCCTTGGCCTCTGGTTAAATCACCCTGAGACAGGTGTTCCTTGTAAGGAGGAGTGGAAGCCTCTCCTTACAACAGCATCTGAACAGGGGTGGAATTCCTTCCAGTGTAATGTCGGTTCAGTGGCGGCACTTTGCACTTAGCGCTTGTGTTGCTGTTGATCTCAGAAATCTATGTGTAAGCAACTGGCATGCCGACAATCCCTGTGCCACAAATAAGCCAACCTTGAAAAACAGGATATAAAGCACATCCTAGAGCCCGGGTGGGCGGGTGGGTCTAACAGTTGATTATCAGAGCAAACCGAACTGATTCACTCCCAGCTGATCCTCGGAGCTACCAGTTCACCTGAACCAGGTCAAACTGGTAGAATCCCACCCCTGATCACAGACCTCCTCTGAACTTCATTTTGCTCTACTCTTTGTACCTTGGATCAGTGGGGGAGGCAGCTGTTTCTCATCAGAGGGGATCTGTTGTCTCTCACTGCTGCTGTCTGTTTGCAGTCAATCCTCCCCTGCATTCTTGAAGGCAGGTGGCTCCCTGTCTAGTTGACCACTTCCCCCAATTCCAGAAGGGCCTGAGACAACATCATCCTGAGCTCCTGGACTCCCTGGAAATTCCAGGGGAATGTGCCATCCATGTTGTATGGTCCTGGTTATGATTTCTCCTCTCCATCTGAATCAGGATCCAACAGGACGATGACACATCTAGTCATCAGGATAATAGTTTTCATATAATTATTTACTATTTTTCATGTAGCTTAGACCCTTAACTACAGCAGTTCTGATCACCGGACAATAACAGAAGCTGGAACAATTTCAGGTGGCATGGCAAGGATGTTCAGGAACTAAAATCCCAAGTCTTTTTTTTTCTTTTTAAAGGAAAACATTCAACTTACAATTCCTATGTTAAGGATTTTTCCCCTTCTTCTATGTCTTCATTTGGGATGTGGTAGACCCGGGGTGTCAAACTCACGGCCTGTGGGGCAGATGCATCATGCACTGGCTATGCCCACACCCAGCTTAACGAAGGGGAAAAATTGTGATATGTCACATGATGATGGCATGATGACATGAATTTCACACCCCTGAGGTAGAGTGTAATTGATCTTATTTGCTTGCTTTGCTACTTATGATTTGGAAGCTCTTAGATTTGCATGAAGAGTCAGATGTGGAGTGTTTCAGTGAAGAGTTTATTAGTAACTACAGCTCATAACAGACCCGATTTGGCTGGACTGCGCTGCTACTTATAGACAGCAGCCACAGTTGCCAGGCAATCAGAGTGCAGGGTTTTCCGCACTATTTAAACCAATTATTTCTGACATTTTACAAGAACAGTTCAAACTTAAACAATGACATTCAAACCTGCATACATAACACCCCTCCCCACTAGGTTCAGTCCACACTCAAACCCCAACCTATTTAATGTATTCTTTTAAATAGGTGGGGCTCTTACGTGTCGTTGAGACCTTCGTGGTTCAGAAGTTTTAACGTTCTCACCCAGTGAGAGGGAAATGTGTCTGTTGACATTTCCCTAGTTGGACTTCCTGTGAAAGAAGACCCTGTTTGATTGTTAGAATCTGGTCTCTCCTCCCAACCCATCTCCAGCCCAATGTCAGCACCCAAGTCAGGTAGTGATGTGCAATCTTCCACTTGTAAGGATGGATTTTGGCATTGTGACAGGTTTTGGGATGGTTCCTGTCGTAATGGCTCGTTACACATGGGGTTGATTCTTGTTTGCTGATTATCCTCATGTTCCTCCCCTCCCCTAGAAAAGCATTAGGTATGGGAACTAGAGAGGAACAATTGCGATGTTCCTGAGGTAACCTGGATCTAAGCTGATCAATGTGCCTGCTCCAGAGGACTCCATCCTCTGTTTGTACCCTGTAAGAACGAGGGCCTGTGATTTGAGTTATTTCAGCAGGAATCCATGAAGGTTCACCCATAAGGTTCTTAGCATAAACAGAATCACCCACACTGAGCGTGCGAACTTTGCTAGTGGAATCTAGTGGTGCGTTGGGTGCGTAAGTGGGATGAAGGCGGTCAAGGGAGACCTAAGTTTCCTACCCATCAACAACTCTGCTGGGGATAAGTTAGTTGATGGGTTAGGAGTGATGTGCTGAACACTAAGAAGTTTTCAACTTTCTCAGTGATGTCCCCAGGACCCAATTGCTGAAGCTTTTCCTTGGTAAAGCGTACCATTCGTTCAGCCGGCCGTTAGCGAAGGGTGCCCAGGGGCTGTCAGGGCATGTCTGATACCCAGTTGTGCTAGATAGGATTCAAAAGGTTGGATGTAAATTGAGGGCCATTGTCAGAGACAAGAACATCAGGTAACCCGTGGGTTACAAAAGCTTTTAAGCTGCTTGATGACAGCATCAGTTGTGGTGGATGCCATAGGGATTACCTCTAGCCATTTGGAATATGCATCTACTATAATAAGGAAGGTGTGCCCTCTGGTAGGGCCAGCGAAATCAATGTGAATCCTAGACCATGGGCCCCTAGGACATTCCCATTCCTGTTTGGGGGAGAGGTGGGGCAGGCCTGACTACCTGACAGTTGGGACAAGATGCAACCCAGTTTTCAACCATTTTGTCAATACCTGGCCACCATACATAACTCCTGGCCAATCCCTTCATCCTTACAATACCAGGATGACCCTCATGTAACATTTCCAAAACCTCCTTTGCAGTTTTGCAGGAATAACCACCCTGTTACCCCACAAAATACATCCTCTTAATACAGATAATTCAGTTTGCCTGGATTTAAAAGGTTGGGCAAGGTGAGGTAGATCTTGAAGAGGCCAACCTTTCTTAATCCAGCCTATAATAGGAGCCAATAAAGTGTCTTTGGCAGTCTCTCTGGCAATTTCAGCAGCGTGTACTGGAAGCTTGGCAACAGTTTCTAGGAAAAAGGTGTGTGCCTCAGGTTCAAAGTCCTCCTTGTGACAAGGAAGTGGGCAGCGACTCAAGGCATCAGCATGTCCAATGTCCTTGCCAGGCTTGTGGATAAGTTTGTATGAATAAGCAGCAAGAAATTCAGTCCACCTCAGCATTCTTGGTGACAGGATAGTGGGTGTAGGTTTGTCTCCTGCCACAATGCCTAACAAAGGTTTGTGATCTGTGACAATGGTAAATGTTCTCCCATATAAATACTCATGAAATTTCTTGATAGCTGCAACAATTGCCAATGCTTCCTTGTCCAATTGGCTGTAATTCCTCTCTGCTTTGGTCAAGGTCGAGAGTAAAATGCAATAGGGGCTTCCCTCCCGCTGGGAAGCCTGTGGCTCAAACCCCCACTCCAAAGGGGATGCATCACAAGTCAGTACAACAGGTAAATTCTCAGAGAACTGTATGAGTACAGCATCAGGCGTGATTAGTCTTTTAATACTGTTAAATGCTGATTGTTCCTTCCTGCCCCAGACCCAAACAGACTTTTGTCAAGTAATCTGTGTAATGGTTCTGCAATGGTTGCCTTCTGAGGTAGGAACATGTGATAAAAGTTAATAAGTCCAAGGAAGGCTTGCAAATCTGTTTTGCATTTTGGTCTAGGGGCTTCTTTGATTGCTTGAACCTTGGCATCTGTAGGGTGGATGCCATGCTTGTCAATCATATAGCCCAAGAACTCAACCTTGTCAGTTCTAAGAGTGCATTTTTCTTCCTTGACTTTTAACCCGCTTTCTTGAATCTGGTAAGGACTTCTCTGAGTCTCTCTTGTAATTGAGTGTCATTTTCAGCAGAGATTAACACATCATCAAAGTAAGGCACTACCCTGGCAGTCCTTGGAGCATCCTTTCCATAAGGCTTTGGAAAATGCCTGGTGCCACGCTTACTCCAAACTGTAACCTTTTACATTTGAAGGCACCTCTATGAGTCACAATGGTTTGGGCCTCTGCAGTGGCATCATCAACTGTTAGTTGTTGATATGCCTGGGCCAGATCCAATTTGGCAAAGACTGTACCCCTGCCAAGTGAATGTAATAAATGATGCACCACTGGAACTGGATATGCGCTCTGTTGAAGTGCATGGTTCAATGTCCCCTTATAGTCCCACAGATTCTCACTGACCCATCAGTCTTGACTGGTGTGACTATGGGTGTCTCCCATCTGGAGTGGTCAGTGGGCTCTAAAACTCCTTGAGCTATTAGTTTATCTAATTGTGCATCAATTTTTCCTTTAAGGCAAATGGGACCCTTCTGGGCTTTAAGCGAATTGGGGGCACCTTGGGATCTAGGTTGAAAGTGATAGGGGTCCCCATATACTTGCCCAATCCGTCGCTGAAGACCTCTGGAAACTCAGACTTCAGGCCTCCTCCCATTCAGTGTTGCTCACGTGATTGATGCCAGTCACCTCGATGCCTAGTGGATTGAACCACTCAAGTCCCAGCAAGCTTGGGCGGTCCTTGTCCACGATGGTCAGGGGCAAACGTTTGGTGTGGCCTTTGAACTTCACGATGAATTCTCTTGTTCCAACTACTGGAATCTTGTTCCCTTGGTAGTCTTTAAGAGTCAGTGCTTGCTTCTGGAAATGCTTCTTCTGAATGTTGGGAAGTAGCCTGTGAATAGTGTCCCATGACACCATAGATAAATAGGAGCCTGAGTCCACTTCCATTTGGCAAGGCCTTCCTTCAATTAGTACCTTCACATGTACTTTTCTGCTTCTTAAGGGTGAAGAATGACCAATGGTGACTGTTTGATGAGTTTCATTCTTCCCATTTGCTTCTGTGTTGCCCCCATTTTCTCACTGAAGTTGTTAGGCTTGAAATCTTTGTCAGGAAACTTCTTTCTGCTTGGTGGAGTTCTGGATGATTTGCAGACTCTTGCTAGGTGACCTCTTTTTCTACGGAGGCAGATGGTATCAAAAACTTGCATTCAGTGTGGGGTGCCCCCACAACCTCTGCAATAAAAGTCTTGCCTCTTTCTTCCAAGGTCTTTCCTTTTCTTCTCCATTCTGAGTCTATAAATTCCTTCCTCCACCTCACTACAGTCTGAATCAGAATCTATTTGCTCGCAATGGGTTGTTGTGGATTTTTCCACATCAGGATGGCTTAGCCTTGTTAATTTTCTTCATGGCTGCTGCTGAGGACTTGGTAGCTTCCGCTGAAGAAGCTTCTTCTATGGCCTCCTTAAGCGTGATCTTAGGTTTCATTAATAATTTGCTCTGCAAAACCTTGTCTTTTAGGCCTAGAACAAATCGATCGGCATGGCCTCTTCTAAGTTGATAAATTCACATGCACCCCAATGTCCCTTAAACTTGCCACGAAGTCATTAACGTTTTCGCTTTCCCCTTGATCCCACGGTAGAATTCGTGTCTCTTAATGAGGCCGCGATACTTGTGGCGCGTAATGGGCTCTTAATAACTTTTCTAAATCGGGCCAGTCCATTACCTTCCGTCTGCAGCTCCCCAATGCCTTCACCATCTTGAAAATGGCGGACCGCAGTGGGTGAAGAAGACCGCCCTCTTCCGCTTGTCGGAAATGTCGGCGAGATCGTTTCCCTCAAATACATTTGGAAGCGATCTGCATACGAGTCCCAGTCTTCTGCCGTCGGATCGAGCGGGGCTGGGGGTGTTCAGCACAGCCATCTCTCTCAGCTTCTTCTCCGCGTTGTCTTCTCTTCGGGAAGGATCCCACCTCGTCGCCAGTGTTAGATTTGCATGAAGAGTCAGGCGCGAGTGCTTCAGTGAAGAGTTTATTAGTGACTACAGCTCATAACAGACCCGATTTGGCTGGGCTGCTGCTACTTATAGCCAGCAGCTGCAGTTGCCAGCCAATCAGAGTGCAGGGTTTTCCTGCACTATTTAAACCAATCATTTCTGACATTTTACAGGAACAGTTCAAACTTAACCAATGACATTCAAACCTGCATACATAACAGAAGCCTTTATGACTGTAGTATTGGCTAGTTTTATGAGTGTTATGAGGATTGTTTGGATAAGACAAAGTGGGATATAAATGGCTTATACAATTAAATATAACATACAAACTATAATTTCCCATGATGTGCTGCAGTAATCTTTCTGGGTTGTCCCAGCAGATAATTATGAACCAATTTGAGATGGCTATATATCAAGATTCTTTAAGAAGTAATAAACAGTTTTTATGTTCTTGGTTAATTTAAAGTCACATTTTTTATCTTCTATTCAAATCTAGTGTGTAACCAACTTCACAATTTCTCTTTGTTGCATTTGTTATTGAATCTGTTAGTATGAATCTTCTAAAATTACTGAAGAACAGATTCATCTTTCAGCATACAGTATTTACTCCTTTGCTAATAAATCAGCTTTTAATTATCCTGTTGTCAGAGGCTGCCTTATGATTTGTTCCTCTCATTGGCAGATGTTCTTCATTATGCTTGCTAATTCATTCTATAACAGAATGTCAATTTCCAATCAGAGTATTTGCCATCCTTTCTGTATAGACCATACAAATCGTCTGCACAATATTAAAACATTAACCACCAGAAAATGTTATTGAAAATTTTTTTGTATGTACTGTACATTTCACACAAAACACTTAGGAAAATGATTGGCATTATATTTGCAAGAAAGGAGTAGAGTCTGCAAATAACATGAAGAAATACATGGTGTTTTAACAAACTGTAATGGTGTGTAGAATGACCTTGGAAGAGGGTAGGGCAGATGCTACCTAGGGGAATGATGAGATAAGAGAGAATGTAACATGTGCCATGTAAGGCCTTTAAAATGTCAACTACCACCTTGAATTGCACTAAGAAAAAAGCTGGGAGACAGTGCAGCTCTCACAATAATAGCTTGTTTGTGACTGCATTCTGGACTCGTTGTAACTTCCAAGTGATCTTCAAGGGTAGACCCATACAAAGTATTTTGCAATAATAATAATAATAATAAATGACAAAGGCATAAGTAATTGTGATCAAGGCTTCCCAGTCCAGGAAAAGACACCATTGGCTCATGAATGGATTTGTGCAAAAGTCTCCCTAGTCATGCTTACTACCTACTCATCAAACAGGAAACATGAGTCCAGGAGGACTCATTGAAGGTTGATTGCTAAAAGTAGTAAGAACTGGATATGAATAAAATAGATCATGAGAAGATGAGATTAAGCTGACTACTTAGTAAATAGTTCCACATCAAGCAGAGAGTAAGACGAAAATCTGTGATATTATCTTAATATTTATTGATCTTAGCATCATTTGGTTTCATTGATAATATCCTACAATAGTTCTGAGATAGAGCACTGTAATACTGTGATTTCTCTCCTTCCTAAATCTATAGTTTCAGTTAGTAATGGTGCAGTGAAAGTCAAGTCTAAACCTTTTAACTTGAGGAACGCTTGATGTTTCAACATTCTCCCTCTTTTACTTGATAACCATATGAAGCTTTTAGGCAAGATCATCTACTGGCACAGAATCATTTTTCATCACCATGGAGATGATTTTCAACTGTACATCTGAAACTTGGCACCTGTTGTTGAATTGTTATCTTCAGCCTGGGATGCAATCTTAGTCTAAATAAGACAGAGTAGCTTTAGATTCAAGGGCCTATCACACCCAGGAACATTCCACCATTAACTCTAACAAAATATACACTTCACAGGAGCAAAACCCCAAATGTTAATTCTCAATATGATCATAATTAAAACCAGTGCTAGGCTAGACTGAGATGGCAAAGGTATACATTGAATGGAATATATTCCATTGCTCTTTACTTAGTTCCATTTATGTAATCTTTAATTACATGCAGGGGTGACCATGGATGAAATCACAAAAAATTAAAATGGAACCAAGCGTATATGTGACAAACATATGTGTATATGTGACAAAAAAGGGGCGGGGCTGAAATCATGCATTTACAGTGGCCATCTTGACTTTTAAACCTCTCCTGCAGATACCTGTATATATTGATTATATACAATGGAGATAATGTATGCATAACTTTCATATATAAAGCCCAATATCTTAATCAGGGATTGGATAATATCTTAAACAGGGATTGGGGCTTATGGCCTTTATGAAACATCTAGCTGGGATTCTGTTGGTTAGGATTGGTACAGGCGAACCCCTAACTCCAAAGATCAGCTGGAAGCAAACCAGTTTGCTCTGATGATCAGGTGGGCCCATCTGCCCGACCCTGTGGTGGGATTCAAAAAAATTTACTACTGCTTCTGTGGGTGTGGCTTGGTGGGCGTGGCTTGGTGGGTGTGGCAGCAGAAGGATACTGTAAAATCTCCATTCCCACCCCACTCCAGGGTGAAGGTTACTGCAAAATCCCATTCCTTCCCCACCCCACTAACCTGCTTTCCAGCTCCATTCTCCTGTATAGGGCAACAAAAGAAGACTTGCGAGGCAGAGGATAGATGGGGGCAGGGCTACTCAGAGGTGGTATTTGCCAGTTCTCTGAGGTACTCAAAATTACTGCTATTGGTGCTCCAGAACTGGTCAGAACCTGCTGAGTACCACCTCTGCTGTACTGACCTTTATTGTCCCAGCTTATCAGTGCAGAAGAGTGGATTGCTGCTCCTCAGCTATGTTTAATTTAATTTAATTTAATTTTATAATTGGACTTGTATGCCGCCTCCTCTCTGAAAGGACTCGGGGCGGCTCACAACTAAAAACAACAACAATAAATACATTAAAAACAAATTAAACAGTACAAAGCCCACGTAAAATCAATTTAAAACCCCCTCCCTGAGATGTCAGTCCAGCCCAGCCTGTTCAAACAGCCAAGTTTTCAGATCGTGGCAGAAAGAGCGGAGATCCGGAGCCAAGCGGAACCCCACGGGGAGTTGGTTCCACAAGGCGGGAGCCACTACAGAGTAGGCCCTTCCCCGGGGCGCTGCCAGCCAACAGTCTTGCAGACGGTACCCCGAGAAGTCTCAATCTGTGCGCTCTCACAGGGTGATCAACATTCGATGTCGGCAGGAGACGCTCCCGCAAATACCCCGGACTCAAGCCATGGAGGACTTTGAATGTTAATACCAACACCTTGAATTTCACTCGGAGGGCAACCGGCAACCAATGCAGCTCGCACAGGAGGGGCGTAACATGGGAGTACCGGAAACTCCCATCACAACTCCTGTGTGGCCGCATTCTGCACCAGCTGAAACCTCCGGATGGAATGCAAGGGCAGTCCTAAATACAGAGCATTGCAATAGTCAATTCGGGATGTGACAAGTGCATGAGTGACCGTGTGAAGGGCATCTCGGTCCAGGTACAGGTGTAACTGCAGAACCAGCCGAACCTGGGCAAAGGCCCCCTGGCCACCGCCCGCCCTGCTCCTCCAAACCGAGCCGTGAATCCAGGAGGACCCCCAGGTTTTGTGACCTATCCACAGGGGGCAACACCTCTCCCCCATGACCAAATATGGAATCTGTTGACTGGTCCGAGATGCCTGTATGCACAGCCACTCCGTCTTAGCTGGATTGAGCTGTAGTTTGTTCCTGCCCGTCCAGATCTGTATCGCATCCACACAATGGGATATCACCGAGAGGGCATCACTGATTCCGGTTACTCCCCGGAAGTAACATAGCAGGTAAGGATTTTTGCATTGCTGTTCACATGCACATGTGCAAAGAGTGTATGCACACTCGAAGCGCATAATCACCAAACTGGTTGTTATACTAGCAACATCTCACCCTGATCTAGCCATAATAAGATTTAGGAAGGATATCCAGGACTATAGGCTCAAGCTCCCTATGAAAGCTAGAAGCAAAACAAAAACAGGAGAAAAAAATTTACAGCAGAGTTTTCCCAGGCCTCTTGTAAACCATGGTATCAAATATATCCTGCCTTTTAAAATCACAGATACTACTCAGAAGTTGAATCTTTGATTAGTTTCCCTAAAAGCTTCCTAGACTTCAATGTTTCATTTGAAAAAGCAAGAAACTTCTTTAAAAATTGCATTATTTAAATTTGTTGCTGAAGTATTGTTAATTTGCTTCTTTAAAATAGGATTGTGGATCTTGTTGTGCATTTAATTTAACAGTAAGGCATTTTTGGCCATCATGCACTACAAAACTACTATTTATTTTAGTTTATTTTAAATTTTATTTATTTTAAATTTTATTTATTTTATATTTCATTTTATTATTATGCCACCCATCTTCACCCATACATGACATATGTGTATGAGTAAATAACTGTTTTCTAAATCCTAAATGAAACACAGGTTCAGCAGAAAAACAGCAATATTATTTAGGACAGCTGTCAATATGAAAAGAAAGGACTAAGGATAGAAATCCCCATTGGAGATATTTTGCAAGTACCCCTTGAAGGTGCTTTGTTTACACCTTCAGGAGGATAAGCAACCTTTTCCCCTTTAAATCATGTCATCTGAAAGGAAAAAGGAGTATTAATTGGATACTGGATGGTTAGAGGACAGAATGTGACAATGAAATGGCCGTGTTGCAAGTACAGTATGTAATGAACGGGTTCCAACATTTTGGTGCCAGCAATGATTTGGAAAGGAGATAAAATATTAGAAATAAGTAGTAACTGAAAAGAAAGGCCAACAGGAGATTTGGAATCAATTACCAGAGGACTGCCAAGGAAGATAAAAACAACCTGTAAGAAAATAAGTATCCTGGCATCAGGAAGTTAGTGGAAAATAATATGTCTTGAGAACAGCATTGCTGAAATCACAAAAAAGTGAACCAGGACATGTTCTAAGAAGATAACATAGAACAGAGGTTAAACTCAAGGCCCACGAGTTGAATTTGGCCCGTGGTGTGCTTAGATCTGGCCTGAGGGCCCAGCCTGGAAACAGTGAAGGACCGGCCCATGGTGCCTCTGTCAGCAAAAATGGAGTTCAGGAGGACTGCGCACAGAGGGCTGCAGAAGTGACGTTAAGCTGCAGGAGTGATGACATGAGCAATGTTCAGCTGGCCATGCCCATCCTGGCCATGTGCCCCCTGAGGTAGAACACAACCCTGATGCGACCCTCAATGAAATCGAGTTTGACAGTCCTGACGTAGAAGATAATGTGGAAAATCCTTATTGTGTTGAAGAAGAGTAGGGAGAAAAGAAGGCAGATATTGGAGGCTATACTAGGTATAGAGATCCTCAAAGACTGGTCTGTGGACCAATACCAGTCTGTGGCTCACTGGGAACTGAGCCACACAAGCAGTAGGTGCAGGTTCACTGCTGGCCCAAGAAGCCAGAAAGATTTAGGACTACCAATCTAGGGTATGGATATGTTATATCCCAAAATTCTGTCTTCTTTGAGTATAATTAAGGAAAAGAGTAGGTCTGACATCAGGACACAAATAAGAAAAAAAGCAATAGATGAAGACATTTTGAAGATACTCCATTATAGCTTTCAAAGTAGCTACTCTGGAACAAAACTATCACCAGTATAATCAAGTAACAGATAGTGGAACTCGCATACATTGAAATGTTTTACAGGCTGCCACAAAAAGTCTTAATAAACAGAATGGGGTTTTAAACCATCTGTTAATTGATAAAATACTTGTAATCCGTCTCATGTGTAATTTCCACTTGCACAGCCACCCCATCTTTCCCCCTTTTTTTATTCCCCCATTACAATTTATATTCTACAGTTATCCAGTGAAACTAATGAAATGAACTGTAATTCACAAAAGCTTTTTTTTAAATAAAAAGTAATTACACCAGAGGAAGGAGAGCAAATTCTGGTTCTTCTGGGGCTGCAGTGGCTCACATGGTAAGACACTGGGCCTGAGCACCACTGAGGTCAGCAGCTCAGTGGTTTGATTCCCATGCGTGAATAAACTGTGTAGGGACAAGAAAGGAGCCTCTCCCAATTGCCTTCCAGCATTCAGGTGTCCTGCAGGTAAAAATAACACTGCCCAAAACAATTCCTTTCACAGAGGCAGCCAGCCACTTTGGTGATCCCTGGCTAACGCGTGCCACACATTAAATAAATAAATAAATCTGGTTCTTTTTTCCTAAGGGAAAAGTTTGTGACAATGCATTTTTAACTTTAAACAAAAAACTACTTAGGACAAGGAATGAGAAAAACCACTTGAGTCTCCTCAAGTCTTTGTCACTTTTGATCCAAGGATGATGCACAATAGGATTCTGTGAAAACATTGGTACATCAAACAATTTGTGTGAAATGAAAAGTGAACACTCTTCAAAGCAAAATATCAGGTTGTGGGATTTAAAAATAATTTGGAGCTTTGGAAGCAATTTGAAGATTTGATGTCTATTTTGCTACTTTTGGAGTTTTATACACTGGCGCAATTTCAATTCCATTTGTACAGAATGCTGAGGAGCAGATGACTGGTATGAATGGCTCTCTGATGGACCTGATGTCTGATATCTGAGTAGCTACCAGTTGAATTTAACTTAATTATTATTATTTACCTGTCAGAACTCTTAGAATGTCAAATTTAACTTCGTTGGTAACTTTGTTTAGATTCTCTACTCTCAACTTCTCTAATCAAGCCATTTATAATCCCTAACTTTGTAATCCTTTGTAGCAAAAGATTATGCTGGTCTTGCCAATCCAACAGAGAGCTAATTGTGTTCTCAGTCTCCATAGATGAATTTTAGGCTGCCTTTATTTTTAAATTCTCCATGAGTGGGGCAGGTTTTACAATAAATAAATGATTGATTGACTAATGCTTAATGTCACAGGACCAAACCTTTACTTTATTATAGAGGATGAGGGTTATAAATGACATTTGTTTGGTACTAGCCTCTTTCTCTGGCATACCTATCTCTGTAGCATTCTATTTCACTATGTCATTGTGCTGCTTTTCACTTTGCTAACCCAGACCTGGACATTTTATGACCCTCAGGATACATCTGGCCCTTTAGCTCTCCCTATCCAGCCTTCTAATCTGTGCCATCTTGGTCAATGTAGGCAACTGTTCCCCCCCCAAAAAAATACATATGTGCAGGTGTGCATACCTTCACAGCCCTACTGATTCAACTCTCCACAACAAATCCCAGTTTCTTATGTGGCCCCTTGGAAAAATTAATTGCCATCTGCTAACTAATACAAAATTCTCCTGGCAAGCCATAGTCCTTACTACCTATGTCAGACAAGCTCAGTTCCAGAAGAGTTTAAGAGGTCAAATGTCAGCTGCACTTACTTCCCAAGCTCCCCCAGAAAACCCAGCAGAGTCGTCCCATCCCACAAGGCAAATTTTGAAGCTTATAGCCTCATTGCCTATAAAGAAGTCCTTTTTTTAAAAAAAATCAAATCTGAACTGTCAAGGTGAATGAAAATAAATTAAGATTCACTGAGTCTTGAATCACAAACTCACATTTAATCATGCTGTGTCTGAAAACCCTAAATGCTCAATTCAAATGAGACCAGGGTTGATCTGATATCATGGGAGGAATGACAGCCACAAACAAAGTGTTGCTCGCATCTGCCGGTTTGAGCTAATTGTGACACATTAGGATCAGAATTGCATCAGGGATGAAAGTGGTAATTTAGATTGCCAGCACTGCATACAATTTCAAAATCTTTTTCTTTTCTTCTTCCCTACTCTTTTTTTCTTTTTGAAGGCAAGTAAAAAGGAGGGGGAAATATCCATTATATAACTGATCAAACTTCACAGGTCAGCATTAAGTCTCTTTCAGTGGAATGAGGCAGTGAGCCTTTTCATTTCTTATATTGATTTGACAGCTCTAATGGGATATCGGCATTGCGTTTTCTACTTCTCAGCTTTTATTTTGATTTGTTTCTGAGGATAACTTTAGGCTGCTTAGTCAAGGACTATATTTTGTCCCCAACATGGCCATCTATTCTGTAGTTGTGGAATTCATGCAGTTAATAGACTTACTTTAAGTTTGTCACAGATTGTTATCTTTAATTTCTGTTAATAACTCAGCATACAGAAAATGACACTGTATGAGCCTGAACAGCAAAATAAGACAGCTAGCTTTCAGTTCTATGTCTGTTGCAACTAGTCTCAACTATGACAAGTTTGGAGGAGATGCCATTCGGTCAATATGTGAAAAGATTTTATTTCCTTTTCTGGAAATAGCAAAAAGGTATTTTATAAAACCAGAAAGGAACTGCTGCGGAGGTTATTGTCTTCGTATCAGCTCCATAATAGGGAAAGTCTTTCATTCAACTTAGACAGATATGGATGTATTCTTTATTATATTTTAGTAATTTTGAGTAATCTTTGAGGCTAGAAAAGGTTCCTATTGTTCAAACAGCAGATTGTTTAAGATTTTACTCCTTTAAGACTAGTTTAATAAGTATTTTTTTCATTTAGCCAACACTGCTGTGGTTTTGTTCACAACTTGAGAGCTCCTGAAGTATTAGAATTATGAGAAGCCTTAAATATTGAAAATATGGCTCTTATTTATTTTTTGCAGAAAGCACTAGGGATAATGAATTACCTAGGGATAATGAGTTGAGGTGAGATGGGCTGTCTATAAATTTTATAAATAAATAAGTCTTGTATTCGGAATGTTGGTTTTTTTTTGCTTAATGGCAGATAAATTTGTACATACAGATTCCACAGACTAAATTACCTGAATATTGCACAAGAATTTCATGTAAAAAGGATTTTAAAGACAGCCACATAAATTCTCTGGCGAGCAAAAACTTTTGATGGTGAAAAACAGAACATTAGCTGAACCTGCTAGCAGACCAAACTTAGACACATCTACCAGAAATAAGTCACCAGGGGATTTTCCTTTGAGCAGACATGCATTGGACTACTGTACAATAGGGTGGGGATATTAGCATCTACTTTAAGCATTGTGAAAATTCAGTCAGCTGACAAATCAGTTGCCTTTTACCTTGTCTCAGAAAAGTTGTTGGGGCAGGGATGTCTAAATTCACTATGAATTGTTGCCTTTAGCAAAACATCAATAGCAGGGCATAGATAAAATGCTACTCAGGAGCTTCTTCTGATTACAAGTTTCTGACTGTGGCACAGAACAATAAGAAGCTTCCCATCATTGGCAGAAGTCTATGACAGTAACTATAGTGCATTTAAGGTGCCCTGTAGAACAGGGATCCCCAACCTGTGGTTCACAGGGCCGCATGAGTGGCTGTCCAGTGTGCATGCATGTGTGCACACCCATATACCCCACACTTGCAGTAGCATCATGGCGAGCATTGCGTGCACTTTCACAGCTCTGTTGCACCACGCATGTGCTCACAGCCCCATTTGCACATGCTTGCATAAAGGTGCCTGCCCCCGCCCCCGGTCTGGGCCACCAACCCAGAAAGGTTAGAGAACTCTGTTGTAGAACATGCTCCTTAACAATAATACATCAGTAAGTGGAAAAGCACATTGGATGAATTCAAAACATCCTCACTTCAATCTTTGGCAGTGCATACAGCAAAATCTATGCCAGTTTAGCTCTCTTAGAATTCAGTATTGTAAGCTAACTCTGCCAATAACCAGGAATTCAATCCTGATCAGTTCAAGGTTGACTTCAGCCTTCAATCTTCCAAGGTCAGTAAAATGAGGACCCAGATTGTTGGGGGCAATATGCATTTGCATATTGCAAATCACTCAGGGAGTGCTGTAAAGATCTATGGAGTGGTATAGAAATCTATGTGCTTGCTATTGCTATTGCTAATTTCTATTTCACAGGAACTGTTCTCCCCAAAATTGACACCAATCTCCCAAACCCAAACAGCCTGGTGCTTTGTTAATAACTGATCTATTTCTAATTAACACTGGTCAGTTTCACATTTTCTCACTTTGACAGATACTATACACGGGGGAAGAAGGGTAAGAAAGTGAGTGCAAGGAATTGATTGTCAGAGAATCAAAACAGCTCAGATAAGTCTTGGATGTCTTTGGTACTAGAACTTTTGAAAAAATCAATTTCCAATTAATTAGTCTAGTCCATCATGCATGGTTGCATCTAGTTTTTTTTCTTTTTGTCCAAATGGTCAGGACTATATTTAATATGACAATCACTTTGATCATGAATTTCAGTAAAATTTCATTGGATTGATGGATTAAAAGAAAAGAAAACTGAGAAAATAATGAACAAAATAGCTGCAGAATTATAGCACCCTGAATCTGCTTGCAGATGTGTTACTGGTCATTTTTTTTATTATCCATCCAATTTAACTTATTATGAATACTTTGAATTGGCAAGGAAGGAATATAACATATTTAGAATTCCAGAGAATCTTGATTCATTAGCAGATAGAAAGGAGTACAGCAACTTACATGGTTAGGACAGTGGGTTGGAGAAGGGGTGGGATTCACATTTCTTAACAACCGGTGCTATGGGTGTAGCCTAATTTGTGGGTGTGGCTTGGTGGTCATGTGACTGGCTGGGCATGACTTGCATGTAAATATTATAAATATTTATGTAGATATTGATTTTTTTATAAAAGAAAGAGCAACCTTTACCCAAAATCAGACAAAGCAGGCAGGCAGATTGAGCTGCTCACAGAATCACAGATTCATTCAGAGATCTATCTTTCTGCAATCGGCTACCTGAGTCTGTCACATAAAATTTGCTTGCAAGCAAACTCATAAAATTTGCTAGTAAGCAAGCTCGCAAAATTAACTCACAACATACTATGTATGTAAATATTGAATTTTTTATTTTAAAAAAGAGCAACTTTTCCCCAAAATCAGGCAAAGCAGGCAGGTAGATTGAGTTGTTCACAGAATCACAGATTCACTTAGAGATCTAACTGCCATTGGCTACCTGAGTCTGCACTGAAAAATAGAAGCTTTGGTCCTAAGGAAGGTTCAGCTCTGCTTTTAGATTAGCTAGAAAGCAAGAAATGCAACAATTTCCTGCTTTCTAGCTAATCTAAATCTCCCAGCACTGCAGAACAGCTGATGGTCAGAAAAAAATAGCAGGCAAGTTTGATGGCGTGCATGCCAAGTAAGGAGTGAGTGGGTGGGGTGGGGCAGGGCCAGCCAGTGGTGTGATTTGCCAGTTCTCTGGCAGGTAGAATCCCACCCCTGATGAGAGTGTGTTTTGCGTGTGTGTGTGTGTAGGCCATTTCCAAAAAAACTCAGCCGTGCCACACAGACAGCTGACAAGCTCTGAGTGCAAGTGTGCAATGTTTCAAACTCCTCTTCTTTTCTGCTTTTTCAACCTCAGCTGTGCCACGCAAAGCAGCTGAGGTTGAAAAAGCAGGAAATAAAGGACAGCTAAGAGCCCAGGCAAGTTGGTGGACCAAACAGAGCAGCAAACCCCAAACCAGTTTGGTGTCTGCTATTCTTCAGAGCTACCAGTTCTATAGAACTGGGCCAAACCAGTAGCATCCCACCCCTGGTTAGCAAGCCATCCTTCAAGACCTGTGTACTGCCATGGGATGAGGTGAATTCCTGTTCTTTGGTTCAGCTGCTCCCAGGGACATGAAAAGAGTATCCAACTTGGTGTTCTCCAGGCAACAGTGATGTTACTAGCTAATCCTTTCATCCCCAAAGCACCTTGATACTTCTGACATAAATGTGTTGTAATCACATAGAAAATGAATGTAACTTTTGTAATATGTTAATTTTCAACTATCAAAATATTCACTTATGAATACACTTTTTTCCTGGAATTGGCCATGGTCTAAGTTTCACAAGAAAATAAATCAAAACAACAGCAAGCTAGCGATTCCTACATTGGCAATAATCCAATGCAACATAATTAGATAATATGATCATGTATATACAAAAGTGCATAGTCTTCATCCACCAAACATATCCTATGGCCTGTTAGGTGTCGGTGACAGACAGATAAATGGCTTTTGTTTTCTGCTATCTCTAGGGGTAATGATATTGTTAGTTCCCTGACAATTAGTTATAATACATGACTTGTAATATGTATTTAGGTTAATGGGATATAAGCTTTGCAGGCTTAATCTACATTCAGGCTTTATCCAACATATTGTCCAACCCCTTCCTTGTGCATCTTCTATTTTTGTGGCTTATGCTTCCAACAATAGCAAGAAAGGAATGCTAATTTTCCTCTCTGCCAGTTTTTTTTAATATATCTAGATCCTGGATAATTAGGCAATAATTATTATAACAGAAAAATAAGATTTATTTTAATCCAGTAATTGAGAGCACTTCTTTGTATTTTGAAAATAAAAATGATTTCTAAATTTATAGAAAAGTCAATTACAGAATTTGATAAACATGCCTTTCTTTTATAATTTGAATTTCTTCACTAGGTCCCCCTTCTTTAAGAATACTGAGGATGAATAAGTTATATTTGACAGCTGTGTTGGGGTTGTTTGCTCAACTAATTATTTCTCCTGTAGTTATCATCTGCGGATAATGCAAAGACACAAAATAAAGCTGCTTTCTTTCCGTTTCATTCAAACATCTAAAAATGAATTTTTCATTACATTTCTAAACTCTGAGCCTTTGTGGTTATAAAAGGAAGAATCACTTTATAGTAGAAAAGATTCTGTACTCTTAGTACTTCTGAAGTTCAAAGGGTATCATGGCTGGTTGCTTTTTAAACTTGTAATACACTAAGCAGCACCTGCTCTGGACCAATACTAAATATTGATCCAAAAGTTTGAAGGGCATTTGAGAGGTGCATCTGATAGCTAAGTGTGACACCATGCATGCAGTTAGCAAATTCCATGTTGTATCTCAAGCTCTGGTCCAGTTTAGAAACCAGGAGGTGAGTAGAAAACTTTAACCAGACTCCCCAAAAGTTAATATATTTCTTCCCTTTTCAAACAGCAGAAGCACATAATCCCCATTCCTATTAAATCTCACAATTTCATTAAAGCATCTTTTCTTCCCACCATGGTTCACCTCTGCTATATGGCTCCTTATGTATTGTAAAATATATATCGGCTAGTTGCTAACTGATTTAAAAATGTGTCAGTTGTAGAGGGTTTCCTCTAACAAATGTGGAGGTTCCACATAATCTAACAGATACTATTATGCATTGAGGTTCAGATTATGTATAAGATCTAAAATAATTAATGCTCATGTTTTTCTACCATAACTCTAAGTGCAAAATGACTTTTTTCTCAAAGGTTTCTATCTCTGAGGATATCTATGCTACCAGGGATCCTGTTGTCTTTGTTCAACAATTCACTTGTGTTCAGATGCCACACAAGATTGCCTGGAAATAAAAAATGTTCCACCTTAGATACAATTGTATATATTGCATTTACTGTAACGGATACAGTAGGATCAATATTCCCACTATAATTCTGTACATGCAAGTTGTCACTAAACTCAAACATATAAACTACTGATGGGACTTCCCATCTTTCAATATTTTAGATTGTGAAAAACTATGTCCTTGATATGCTACCTTGTAATGTAATTTGAGACCAGTGTGCTACACCATGGGTCCCCAACCACTTGCACTATTCTGTGGCATGCCAGCAACTGGGCCACACAAACAAGAGAAGCCCCATCTGTGGGGTGCAGGCAACATGCAAAATCACCCCCTTCCTCTGGACCACAGAACTGGTCCCTGGTGCCCAAAAAGTTGGGGGCCACTGTGTTACACTGATCCTTCTCTACTTTGTAACTTTCTAGAAAGGAATGATTTAGAGGATCAATGCATTATCATTGAAAAGGCTGATTTGCTAGGGGTCTCAAAAAAAAGTGCATTCGCTTACTGAACTTGTACTAAATTTGGACGTGCTCAAAGACAAGAAAGACATATTGTGAGCTCCTTCATCAGTGACTAGCTGGTGAACACATATTTGAATTGGATACAAATATTTGTGCAAACATATACAGTACATACCAACTAGTCTCCTTGCTGTTTGTGAACATTGAACATGATGCACAAGGCAAAATCTAATTTTCTAGTTATGTACTTGTCATCTACATAATCCATATTGAACCAAGGTTTTTAAATAACTCCATCAAATATTTGTTGCCCCATTTTCTAATGTGCAACAAGATTGTGTGTGGCTTTGATAACCATGTAAATTCAACATCAATCCATCCATTCAATTTATAATCCACCCATTTCACCAATAAAACAACTCTAGGACTCTTCTAGTCAGTCATGAAAGCAAATAGAGTAGTACAGAATTTAGGAATTGAGAGTTATCAAGGGACAACCTCCTCTTTTTCAAAACTAACATTGGAAAAACCATAGGACCTAGTTCTTCTCTCAGCCTCTCTTGAAAATCTTACAGGAAGCTGATAGAAGGCCAAGAACTTTGAAACAGAACCATTTTGCTTCAGGAACATTTCTGTCTTCTAGAAATAAGTAAAACATTTGGCCAGGAAATTGTGCCAGTTCTTGATTTATATTTCCTTCTTGTGCTAAATTCCAATGTTCTCATTTCTCTGTGCACATTATGAAAATAAATGTGCCACCTCAGCCTTTTCTCCATCTATCAAGCTATGCATGAAAACATCAAATTTTCATTGGTAATATAATTTGACACTTTTTTTTAAAGAGAAATTTGTAGCAAAGAATAATATTTTTGTTAGTCACCATCTTTTGAATCTGCCTAGAATACTATTGTTTTCTTTTATAATTTATCCTGAATGTGTTGGATTTTTTTTCATTATCTGGAAAGCTCATAAATTATCCTCTTTAGTTTTCAATGTTTGCCCTCAGTCTCTCACCCTATTGGCCCTATGGTTCACTGTAATGTATTGTCCTTCTCCACCTCCTTATCATCATCATAGGTACCATGGAATGAGTGGACACATATTTACGCACTTTCAAGGTACAAAAGCAAAGTTTCAGCATATAAAGGTCTTTGGTAGAAGACTTTGGGTGGCTGCCTGCAATAACTGACTCCGTATGTTGTGTTTCAGATATAAACTTCACCTCTGGTTCAGCCAAATGCCTTTGTACTTAATTCCCAGCTCAGAAACAATCCTGGTATGATTTCTTTCTAACAATTAGGGATATGAAATTCAGAATTGTGATTATTTAGGGATGCTGGAAAAAAATCAAAATCACTTGCAAAAATGTATTTACAAGAAAACTTAATTCAGAAGCATGCATATTAGAAAAAAACATACATCTATTTTTTTAACTTGATTGAAATCGGAAAACAGCTGGACAAATGCAATGAAAAAAAAGATAGAATTGACCTTGATAGATTTGTCGATGCCAAATTTGCTGTAATAAAATTATTTTAATTATTATTTTAATTGTTATTATATTTCTGGTCAGTTCAGTGTGAAGGTCAAAGAGGGATTAGCTTTGTATAATTCTTCATCACTGATAGTGACTGAAATTTGGAGGAACGTTTCTGGCCTTATAACTGCTATGGTTGTAGGTATGCACTACTTCAGATTTCTTACATGAAATTTCTTTAAATGAGTTTCAACATTCCTTTCCCAAAACTCAGGCTGTCCTTTTGTCTCACAGTCCCATTTCTTAGGAGAGGAGGAGAAAAAGAGAATTCCCATGCAACATACGCCATTCAAAGTGGTCTGAACAGGATTCCCCCATTTTTGCTATTAACTGGTTTCCTGCTTAATTATCATTGTAGCTGGAAGTGGCAATCAATATAGGTATTAATAGGTGTAATATCTGGTATCCTGAAAGGAATATTTATCTGGATGGCTGCCATCTTTGGCCAGTCTCCACCTCTTTGTCTGTGTAAAGGATTTCCATATTCTGAGACATTTCTTATGATTTTGATTGAGTTGCTGATATTTGCCAAGTTCCTAGTGGGAGACACACTTAGTTCAGCCCAAGCATCAATATGGGCAGAAAAGCTTAAGCAGTTCTTCGTTTTGTGACTTGGGATTTACTGGAATCAAGCATGGCCAAGGCTAGTGGGTGATGTGCATGGTAAGAGTGACATGGAATATTGGATGAGTGATATGGAAGTCTCTTTCTATATTACTTAGCTATTTATATGCCAAGAATCCAGATAAGCCTCTATGAAGACATAATAGCAAAAATTACCATGCAGAGAGTGAATTTGTAAATGTTTAGTAGAGCTCTACATACCAAATCAAATTCAAAAGTCGTTGGAATTATTTCTCCATTTGCACAGCATAACCCTTGTTTACGGTTGGATCACACACAGCAACATATGCCCTCCTGACCGCAAATACTGATTATTATAATTTTCTCTGGGTAGAAATGCCAACAAGCTCTGTCACTCGCAACTGTTCCAGAATTCATAATTATACCTGCTTTGCACCACTGACATTGTGTCTATTCAACAAACTGAGTTTCAGCAAGAATACCTTGGCTTTCAAAGACCTCAAGTGCAAGTCATTTTGTGTAATGAACATTCATATTTACCCTTTGGGTCATCCAGATTGCACATGAGTTCCTTGGCTACATTTTCTGAAGAAAAAGAATGTGGGAATCTTTGTGGAACTTTTTTTTTATGTTGACATTTTTATTTTGAGCATAAGTCAATATGCGGCATGCGAGATTGGCAAAATCTAAAGGTTCCTTTTTTGGACATATTTAGATACATTCTTTAAATCATGTGTCTAGCAAAAAAATCATGACATAACAGAAGTTTGGGGGGTTCTGATGAATTTTTGTTTGTTTAGTTTTTACTGACTATGTGTGTGTGGGGAGGGGGAAATAGCATGATTTTTTTTACTATTAAACATATCTCCCAAACACTTTGACCTAAACATAGTAAATCCTGATTTCCATGAAATATGCTATCAAGCAAACATGCTTAGAATTGCAGTTAGAAATAGGTTTCTGCCTATAAAGAAAAAGAAAACTACCAGAGCTTGTGGGATGTTTTATGAATACTCTATGACTTCTTTTATGTGGAAAATAATTTGCTTTTTCTACAGCTTTTGAGAATCCACAAATTTCTGATTGTTGGCTAGTATCTCTCTTTGCACTAGATTCCAAAGAATGACAGCAAAAAACCTAATGTGAATAGCTAACCCCATATTCAAAAATTTCCCCTTGTGAAATTTAAAAGCAGTATAGGTTAGCCTTCCCCAGGCTGAGTGCACTTCTGATGTGTAATCTTCAGCTCCTTGTGTTCTCATAAATATAAAGAGGTTTATCTATGAAAACAGAACTATTTTGGAGCAGAGCCAACCCTTTTAACAAGGTGACACAAGTTGCTCACAACAGGATAGTTGTATATTTAAGCTTGGAATTGTTGTAGGTGTGGTCTGTGAAAGCATGTAGTAGGCCGCTACAAATAGCCATATCTGTGATTTCTTGGGCAACTGAGGGAAAAGTTTGTTTATTTGTTTGTTTGTTTGTTTGTTGTGGTTGTCTTTAAATACATCTGTTGTATCCAAGAATTTTTCTAGCATGGGTCCTAAAGTGAGACTAAAATGCTGGAGTTTTTATTAGCAATAATGTAGTATGTATACTATATTATCCACTTAACCCACTTTCATAAATCTGAGAAATATCTGTTCTTTTTATACCTTGTTATGGAGCATTATGAATACAAACTTAGGTCAGTTTAATTTCACAACACAACACAACACAACACAACACCATCTTCTCACTTTCATGACTGTGCCTCTTCCCTGTAAAACTCAAGTTGGATGTTAAGTGTTAGATTTGCATGAAGAGTCAGACACGGAGTGCTTCAGTGAAGAGTTTATTAGTGACTACATCTCATAACAGACCCGATTTGGCTGGGCTGCAGCTGCTACTTATAGCCAGCAGCCGCAGTTGCCAGCCAATCAGAGTGCAGGGTTTTCCCGCACTTTTTAAACCAATCATTTCTGACATTTTACAAGAACAGTTCAAACTTAACCAATGACATTCAAACCTGAATACATAACACCCCTCCCCACTAGGTTCAGTCCATACTCAAACCCCAACCTATCTAATGTATTTTTTAAATAGGTGGGGCTCTTACGTGTACGTTGAGACCTTTGTGGTTCAGAAGTTTTAACGTTCTCACCCAGTGAGAGGGAAAATGTGAATGTTGACATTTCCCTAGTTGGACTTGCTGTGAAAGAAGACCCTGTTTGATTGTTAGAATCTGGTCTCTCCTCCCAACCCATCTCCAGCCCAATATCAGCACCCAAGTCAGGTAGTGATGTGCAATCTTCCACTTGTAAGGATGGATTTTGGCATTGTGACAGGTTTTGGGATGGTTCCTATCATAATGGCTCGTTACACATGGGGTTGATTCTTGTTTGCTGATTATCCTCATGTTCCTCCCCTCCCCTAGAAAAAGCATTAGGTATGGGAACTAGAGAGGAACAATTGCGATGTTCCTGAGGTAACCTGGATCTAAGCTGATCAATGTGCCTGCTCCAGAGGACTCCATCCTCTGTTTGTACCCTGTAAGAACGAGGGCCTGTGATTTGAGTTATTTCAGCAGGAATCCATGAAGGCTCACCCATAAGGTTCTTAGCATAAACAGAATCACCCACACTGAACGTGCGAACTTTGCTAGTGGAATCTAGTGGTGCGTTGGGTGCGTAAGTGGGATGAAGGCGGTCAAGGGGAGACCTAAGTTTCCTACCCATCAACAACTCTGCTGGGGATAAGTTAGTTGATGGGTTAGGAGTGATGTGTTGAACACTAAGAAGTTTTTCAACTTTCTCAGTGATGTCCCCAGGACCCAATTGCTGAAGCTTTTCCTTGGTAAAACGTACCATTCGTTCAGCCCGGCCGTTAGCCAAAGGGTGCCCAGGGGCTGTCAGGGCATGTCTGATACCCAGTTGTGCTAGATAGGATTCAAAAAGGTTGGATGTAAATTGAGGGCCACTGTCAGAGACAAGAACATCAGGTAACCCATGGGTTACAAAAAGCTTTTTAAGCTGCTTGATGCCAGCATCAGTTGTGGTGGATGCCATAGGGATTACCTCTAGCCATTTGGAATATGCATCTACTATAATAAGGAAGGTGTGCCCTCTGGTAGGGCCAGCGAAATCAATGTGAATCCTAGACCATGGGCCCCTAGGGCATTCCCATTCCTGTTTGGGGGCGAGAGGTGGGGCAGGCCTTCCTACCTGACAGTTGGGACAAGATGCAACCCAGTTTTCAACCATTTTGTCAATACCTGGCCACCATACATAACTCCTGGCCAATCCCTTCATCCTTACAATACCAGGATGACCCTCATGTAGCATTTCTAAAACCGCCCTTTGCAGTTTTGCAGGAATAACTACCCTGTTACCCCACAAAATACATCCTCTTAATACAGATAATTCAGTTTGCCTGGACTTAAAAGGTTGGGCAAGGTGAGGTAGATCTTGAAAAGGCCAACCTTTCTTAATCCAGCCTATATGGGAGCCAATAAAGTGTCTTTGGCAGTCTCTGGCAATTTCAGCAGCGTGTACTGGAAGCTTGGCAACAGTTTCTAGGAAAAAGGTGTGTGCCTCAGGTTCAAAGTCCTCCTTGTGACAAGGAAGTGGGCAACGACTCAAGGCATCAGCATGTCCAATGTCCTTGCCAGGCTTGTAGATAAGTTTGTATGAATAAGCAGCAAGAAATTCAGTCCACCTCAGCATTCTTGGTGACAGGATAGTGGGTGTAGGTTTGTCTCCTGCCACAATGCCTAACAAAGGTTTGTGACCTGTGACAATGGTAAATGTTCTCCCATATAAATACTCATGAAATTTCTTGATAGCTGCAACAATTGCCAATGCTTCCTTGTCAATTGACTGTAATTCCTCTCTGCTTTGGTCAAAGTGCGAGAGTAAAATGCAATATGGGGCTTCCTTCCCACTGGGAAGCCTGTGGCTCAAAAAAAAAACCCCACTCCAAAGGGGGATGCATCACAAGTCAGTACAACAGGTAAATTCTCAGAGAACTGTATGAGCACAGCATCAGACATGATTAGTCTTTTAATACTGTTAAATGCTGATTGTTCCTTCCTGCCCCAGACCCAAACAGACTTTTTGTCAAGCAATCTGTGTAATGGTTCTGCAATGGTTGCCTTCTGAGGTAGGAACATGTGATAAAAGTTAATAAGTCCAAGGAAAGCTTGCAAGTCTGTTTTGCATTTTGGTCTAGGGGCTTCTTTGATTGCTTGAACCTTGGAATCTGTAGGGTGGATGCCATGCTTGTCAGTCATATAGCCCAAGAACTTAGCCTTGTCAGTTCTAAGAGTGCATTTTTCTTCCTTGACTTTTAACCCCGCTTTCCTGAATCTGGTAAGGACTTCTCTGAGTCTCTCTTGTAATTGGGTGTCATTTTCAGCAGAGATTAACACATCATCAAAGTAAGGCACTACCCCTGGCAGTCCTTGGAGCATTCTTTCCATAAGGCTTTGAAAGATGCCTGGTGCCACGCTTACTCCAAATTGTAACCTTTTACATTTGAAGGAACCTCTATGAGTCACAATGGTTTGGGCCTTTGCAGTGGCATCATCAACTGTTAATTGTTGATATGCCTGGGCCAGATCCAATTTGGCAAAGACTATACCCCTGCCAAGTGAATGTAATAAATGATGCACCACTGGAACTGGATATGAGCTCTACTGAAGCGCATGGTTTAATGTCCCCTTATAGTCCCCACAGATTCTCACTGACCCATCAGTCTTGACTGGTGTGACTATGGGTGTCTCCCATCTGGAGTGGTCAGTGGGCTCTAAAACTCCTTGAGCTATTAGTCTATTTAATTGTGCATCAATTTTTTCCTTTAAGGCAAATGGGACCCTTCTGGGCTTTAAACGAATTGGTGGCACCTTGGGATCTAGGTTGAAAGTGATAGGGGTCCCCATATACTTGCCCAATCCATCGCTGAAGACCTCTGGAAACTCAGACTTCAAGGCCTCCTCCCATTCAGTGTTGCTCACGTGATTGATGCCAGTCACCTCAATGCCTAGTGGATTGAACCACTCAAGTCCCAGCAAGCTTGGGCGGTCCTTGTCCACGATGGTCAGGGGCAAATGTTTGGTGTGACCTTTGAACTTCACGTTGAATTCTCTTGTTCCAACTACTGGAATCTTGTTCCCTTGGTAGTCTTTAAGAGTCAGTGCTTGCTTCTGGAAATGCTTCTTCTGAATGTTGGGAAATAGCCTGTGAATAGTGTCCCATGACACCATAGATAAATAAGAGCCTGAGTCCACTTCCATTTGGCAAGGCCTTCCTTCAATTAATACCTTCACATGTGCTTTTCTGCTTCTTAAGGGTGAAGAATGACCAATGGTGACTGTTTGATGAGTTTTATTCTTCCCATTTGCTTCTGTGTTGCGCCCCATTTTCTCACTGAAGTTGTTAGGCTTGAAATCTTTGTCAGGAAACTTCTTTCTGCTTGGTGGAGTTCTGGATGATTTGCAGATTCGTGCTAGCTGACCTCTTTTTTCACAACGGAGACAGATGGTATCAAAAAACTTGCATTCAGTGTGGGGGTGCCCCCCCCAACCTCTACAATAAAAGTCTTGCCTCTTTCTTCCAAGGTCTTTCCTTTTCTTCTCCATTATGAGTCTATAAATTCCTTCCTCCACCTCACTGCAGTCTGAATCAGAATCTATTTGCTCGCAATGGGTTGTTGTGGATTTTTCCACATCAGGATGGCTTGCGGCCTTGTTAATTTTCTTCATGGCTGCTGCTGAGGACTTGGTAGCTTCCGCTGAAGAAGCTTCTTCTATGGCCTCCTTAAGCGTGATCTTAGGTTTCATTAATAATTTGCTCTGCAAAACCTTGTCTTTTAGGCCTAGAACAAATCGATCGCGCATGGCCTCTTCTAAGTTGATATATTCACATGCACCCCCAATGTCCCTTAAACTTGCCACGAAGTCATTAACGTTTTCACTTTCCCCTTGATCCCGACTGTAGAATTTGTGTCTCTTAATGAGGCACGATACTTGTGGCGCGTAATGGGCTCTTAATAACTTCTCTAAATCGGGCCAGTCCATTACCTTCATGTCTGCAGCTCCCACCAATGCCTTCGCCATCTTGAAAATGGCCGGACCTCAGTGGGTGAGAAAGACCGCCCTCTTCCGCTTGTCGGAAATGTCGGTGAGATCGTTTCCCTCCAAATACATTTGGAAACGATCTGCATACGAGTCCCAGTCTTCTGCCATCGGATCAAATGGGGCTGGGGGGGTGTTCAGCACAGCCTTCTCTCTCAGCTCTTTCTCCATGTTGTCTTCTCTTCGGGAAGGATCCCACCTTCGTCGCCGGTGTTAGATTTGCAGGAAGAGTCAGACGCGGAGTGCTCCAGTGAAGAATTTATTAGTGACTACAGCTCATAACAGACCCGATTTGGCTGGGCTGCGGCTGCTACTTATAGCCAGCAGCCGCAGTTGCGAGCCCATCAGAGTGCAGGGTTTTCCCGCACTTTTTAAAACAATCATTTCTGACATTTTACAAGAACAGTTCAAACTTAACCAATGACATTCAAACCTGCATACATAACATTAAGTAACATCTTCATTTTTATCTTAGAAGAATAATACAACTTCGTAAATCCTTCACATCTGTTTGTATGTCAAGCATCAAAATGCAATGTCTGGAAGAAAGCCATCTTAGAACAACATTAATTGAAACCAATAATATGTTAGATGAAGGCATGCCACAAGGCAGCAGTCTCAAGAGAGCTTTAAACAAATCTTGTCAGAACCTTTTAGCTTTAAAAGCTTTCTATAGTAAACTTCAGTTTGATGTAGTGGTTAAGGCTTTGGGCTAAAAACCAGGAGAATGATTTCAAGTCACATCTTAAGTACAAATTCATATAGTGACCTTGAGCCAGTCACTCACTCACTCACTCTCTCAGCCTAAGAAGGAAGCAATGGTAAACACTTCTAAAGTCTTGCCAAGAATTCCTTGACAGCCACCAGGAATCCAGACTGACTTGAAGGCTCATTCACACATATACAAAAGGCAAATATGTCATTCTCATTTCAAATTACTCTGAATATGGCAAACCAAGAACCATTTCAAAAGCCACATATCTAGTAGGACTGTGTAAAAAAAAGTTGGTAATTTGATGTAGTAATTTCACTGACAAAAAAATGGCTGATTAATTTCAGGTATATTTTAAATAAGAAAAACTCCCTGGGAAAAAAGAGGACCTGGGTATTTATGCATTGTTAATTGCTAAATAACTCATGAATTTGGGGAAATTCTAAACAACCATTACAATTTTTGAAGCCTTTTTTGTCAGTCACAGAGAATAACTTTAGAATAGACCGAAGCTCAATATATACATGGGGAAAATATTTCACAGAGTGGATGAGTTCTTTCTTTACCTGTTCATTATATCTCAGATGTATAATATTTTTAACTCAAAGAAGAAGTTGTTCTTTTGTTGAAACAGATATATTAAAAGTAAAGTCACAGGATGCCAGGACTTCTTAAAAAAAACTAAATTAATATAAAAATGTTCTCTTCATTATAATGGGGACATGTTGAAAAGAAATGCTTCTTGAAAATAGCATCAAAAGTTGAAAAGGCATCACTTGCCATCTTTATTTCTCATGTGTCCAAAGATATGTTTAATCATTTCTGGCCTTCTCCTCTTCTCCCATGGAATAAATACTTACATTTCAATCACCAGGCAGTTTCAAACTATTTTAGCAATCATGCTAAAATAGTATGACCGAATCATAATGTTTTTGATTAAAAATGAAAGACATTGTGCTGTCATAATAGTTTTCCCAAAAAAGGAAAGTATTCATGCATGATTGAATAAGTTGGTCATATTTGCCATGCAGTAGATTTTATTGCAATAAAATATGCATGAATTGTTCACTAATGCAGAATTTGAAAAACAGGCCATGGCAATAGCATAACCAAACATTGCATACTCTGTGTGCAATACCCTATAATGATGGATCATACATTTCATTATTCAACATTAGACAGGTATTAAAGGCCTTCAAATGATGTCCCAATTCTTTATTGGGAATTTATGATTAGCACCAGTAGTGGGATTCAAAAATTTTTATTACCAGTTCTGTGGGCGTGGCTTGGTGGGCGTGGCAGGGGAAAAATAATGTAAAATCTCCAGTCAGAGGTGGTATTTGCTGGTTCTCTGAACTACTCAAAATTTCGCTACCGGTTATCCAGAGCTGGTCAGAACCTACTGAATACCATCTCTGGTTAGCAGTCAATGTTTACTGGCATATCAGGCTGCAACCAATATGTACATTTCAGTAAATAGTACCGAATATTAATTAATATTGATGAAAAATAGTGTTAAAGTCCCTAACATATATTTTTAATTTACACATATGTTTATGTGCTTTTTTTTTCTGCACTGCCTTGAGTTATTTGTAAAAATGATAAAGGAGGGATATACATAAATACAATTTTTATAACATATTTTTTGTAAATGGATTAAGTATTGCAGAGTTTGAAAACATTAATACTAAGTATAAGTAAATAAATATGGTTGTTGGAACCTCCTTGATGAACTACAGTTCTCTGAATTTGGTACTTCAATATTCTAGTACATCACCAATTCAGATACAATACTTTAAAAAAAAGGCAAGCTACCAATAGCTTTAGGGTTTTAGAGTTTTATTTATGAATCCTAGGCAATGTTTACCCTTTTTTTCATTTCTTTTTCTTGCTTTGTATGTCTAGGGGTCATCTTGATATTGCGGGCTTCAGGATGTTCAGGAATGAAACTCTATGCAAAAGAAAAGGGATTAAAATTTATTTAGAAGATTTGAAGGAGGTTGAGGAGGTTCCCAACAACAACAACAACAACAACAACAACAACAATAACAACTGGCCCCTGATCTCTGCACCTTCTGTCACGACCTAAAAACTTGGTTGTTTGAACAGGCTGGGCTGTGCTGACTCCTTGGGGGAAGGCTTTTTATTTATTATGGGATTTTTAGTTTAATTCGGCTTGCTGCAATTTAATTCTATTTTAGTTAACTTAACTTATTGTATTGTCTTTTATCTGTGAGCCACCCCAAATCCTTTTGGAGAGGGGGCGGCATACAAGTCGAATAAATAAATAAATAAATAAATAAATAAATAAATAAATAAATAATCAATCAATGGAGGAAAGCATTGTCCACTGGCAAGATGCATTTGATAAAGAGGCAATTGGGCAATCAATAAAACAAGTTTAAAAAGAACTGTAAGTAGAATGGGACTAACATGCTGTGAGAATATCTCATGTTCTATCAGAGCAAATGAATAAACAATTTAAGGAAATGCCACAGCAAATAGCAGATATTACTCAGGCAGACAACAATGATTATGATATGGCTACAAATAACACTCTTGAGATAGACAAAGCACAAAGGAGTATTTCTGAAATAAAGATTGAGTTGACAGATTTAAAGGATCATAGCAGGATAAATAATTTAAGGATTAAAAGAGTGGCAGATAAAAGTGGAATAAACAATTTGACTATTTATCTCATCTTTAAAATTAATGCTATCAGCTCTGATATAAACTGATGCAAAAAGATATTGAATGTGCTCACTGTTCTAGAAACACAAAGAAATGTAGAGACATTTTGGTTAAATTTCTGAATTCAAATATAAAACACAACATTATTTTAAAAAATGTGAATGGAGGAGATGAAATGGGACAGTGAGAGAATATTATTTTTCCAGAATATCAGCGGAACTACACTGCAATGAAGAAAGGAATTCCAATCTTTGTCAGAATCTTTATGCAGAATGAGATTCTATACAAATTGGGCTTTTCTTTCAAGATAATTATTTTTACTTCACAAGGATGAAAAGTTATTTCAACTTTGACAATGATGCAGAGCTTGTGGGCAGAGCTCTCTAACAAGACATGAAGGAAGCTATGTATGATTTGTCCTTGAAACTGTGGAGAGCAGTCTCAGACTACTAGTGGAAGATTACATAAGAATGCTGCATGGAGTTGCAGAGTAACAGAAATTATATTGGCTGTTTTATTTTATTTTTTAATCTTCAGGTTTACAGGAAGAGAGGGGGAGCCGGGGCATGACATTTGGGAGAAGAACAGTATAAAATAATAATGTAAGTAAAATTATGGCTAAGGTATTATTGTAATTAAAATTGAGAATTTATAGATTGATGAGGAGGAGGAGAAGGAATTTTAGTCAGTCATTCCCCCTTAGATTCTATAGAGCAAGGGTTGCCAACCCTTGATCTCTGGACCAGCATCAGTCTGTGGCATGCCGGAAACTGGTCTGAGCAAACAAGTAAAGGCGCTTCCATGGGATGCAGGCAGCATGTGAAACCACACTCCTTCTGATCTGTGGAAAACCTCTCTCCATGGAACTTAGGTGCCCAAAATGTTAGAGGCCACTGCTATAGAAGATCCTTAAAGCAATTTTTTGGCTGTTGATTTAAGGTGAGATTAGACAGTAGGGAGTTTGGATCTGGAAGTATGGTTTAGTCTGGGGGAAAGTATGGGATAAGGGGAAGGGAGAAGGGTCATTGTCAAAAGAGGAAAGATATCTATGTAGTAAACAGAAGGAGGGTATCTATGTAGTAAACAGAATACTAATGTTCTTTGTTGTTATGTCAGGCAATGTATTGATAGGTGTTTTTTTTTTTTTTAGTAACCAGAATTCAAAAATTTCCTGTATGGGTAATTATTTTTATTGTATAGAGAAATTAGATAGAGAAGCTTGTATTGATTTCAAGAATGTCATTACTTAAGACAACCAAAAGGAACAATTTCAAAAATTTATAGATTATTACTGCAATCAGAAATAGGTGATCCACTATATGGATTAAAGGAAACTTGAGATAATGATTTTGGGAATCCCATACAGAAGACAAATTAGCCGTTATGGTAACTGAGTGGATTCCCTTCAGCTTCAATGAGAAAAATGCAGTGAAAATTAAGCATTGTTGGTGTGTGATTTCTGTTATGCTGGCACACATATATCAGAATTATTTCTCTAAATGCTGGAGTGGTTTTCCCCTCCCCAAATGGTCTTTTTTTGTGTGTGTGATGGTAATGTGATAATTATAACCTTTTGGGAGGAAAATGGAGAAATAAATATAATCACTAAACAAAGAACTGAATGCTCTACTGAATTTATTGCTTACTCACTTATTTACAGGATCAAATAATATACTTAAATAAAGAATTAATTATCGATTTAATTGTAGCAGCCAAAATAGTAATAGTGCAACACTAAAAAACTTTATATAATGTAACAATTGAGTTGTAGATTAGTAAAGCCTCATCAGCTGCCACATTAGGGGGAAACAATCACAGATAAGTTAAAGTGATGATATTCCAAATCAAGAACCACTTTTTTTTCAAACTTTGTGGGATTTTATGATTTATCTTAATAGCTATCAATCATGATATAGTATACTCCTTATATCCAATAATTTTTCATGGTACATGACTTTTTCTTTAGATGGTAGACAGGGGTGGGATTCAAATGTTTTAACAATAGGTTTTGTGGGCATGGCTAGGTGGGAGTGTCCATTTGACTGGTGGGTGTGGCTTCTTTTTCTTTGCAGCACTCCCCTTCCTATGTTTTTTGGGCCTTCTGGGCCTCAGGAAAGCCTCCTTTTTGTTCCCAGAAGGCTTCCATGGGGCTCAGGAAGACAAAAAATGGAGCCTGGGGAGGCTCACAGCACCACCCCCTGCACTCCATTTTGGGGCCTTCTGGGCCTCAGGGAAGCCTCCTGGGTGAAGCAGTAAGGCAGCAAGGGGAATCCTGGCACAGCTGATCATAGGAACAGCTGATCGTCAGGAGTGAGTGGGCAGGAAAGAATGCAGTCAGCGATGTCAGGCATGCATGTGATGTTGCGCATGTGTGATAAGGACTGACTGGGTGTGGAGGGAAAGGGTGGGCAGTGACGGGTGGGGCGAGCCAGGGAATGATTTCTGGTTCTTCTAACTGTGCAGAATCATAACAATTGGTTCTATAGAACCAGTCCAAACTGGTAGAATCCCATCCCTGGTAGTAGATTATGGTTTGTCACACAATCAACCAAATGTTTAGGTTGCATTTGGCATTTTTATCCACCTATCAAGTCCTTCCCAAGGGATAGGCAGATGTGGAAGTCTGATGGTGCTAAAGGTATTGTTGCAGGATGTAAGCTATTCTAAACAAAGCTGTCTTTTGCAATTCACTGATGGTGTTTTTTTTTGTCAATGCCAATGGTATTCAAGTGGTGTTCCAATTCTTTTGGGATGGTATCCATGGTATGTATTACTATTGCTACTATCTATGCTTTCTTTTGCTATAGTCACTCTATTTCTATTTGCAGGTCTTTGTATTTCATTATTTTACCAATTCTTTTTCTTCTATTCTTCTGTCTATGGTATTGTCATAACCACTATCCATTTTTCTTTTGTTAGTGACAATTTTAATCCTGGGGGGTTATGTGGTGGGTATCTGCTTGAATTTTAAAGTCCCAGAGCAATTCAGCTTCTTTGTTTTCTATTACTTTACCTATTTTATAGTCCCACCAGTTCTTGCTTGCAAACAAATATTATTTCTTGCAGGTCTTCCAAAGCAACATTGTTGTTACTTTGTCATGTTGCCTGTGGTCATTCTATGCAGTTTTCTTCCAGCATCTAAGTAGGTGGTCCACTGTTACTTTAGCATTTTTGCAGAGATGGCAACTGTTACCTTTTGCTGTTTTGCCAATTCTGGCTCTGAATGCATTTGTTATTATTTGTATTTTCTATCTTTCTTTTTCTTCCTTTTTTCATAGATAGATAGATAGATAGATAGATAGATAGATAGATAGATATAGATATAAATAGATATAGATACGCACACATATATATCCATATATAAGTTGTCAATGCAGTTATCTGATATTGTAAAAGCAAAAAATAAATAAATAAAATACTTCTTTAAAAAAGAAAGTTGTTTATTTCTGTGGAAAATTAAATAATTTAGATAATATACTTTGGATCTGTAACAATCCTTGTTAGCAGAATTCAGTAAAGATCTATGATTCTAGTCCTTTGCAGAAGAGCTGGATAAGTATAAATGAATGATATGAGAAATATACTCATGACTGCAAGAGTCTCACTTTCATTTTGATTGTGAGAATTATCTATCTATTTCAGCTTTACAGTGGATTGATTTCAAACTATAGAAAAGTGGCCCCGTTGGCTTTGTTCTGCTTGCAAATGCATATTTCTATAATGCAGACTGAAAGATTGTTCCATTTGTCTCCCTTGCCCTCTGTCATTTAAAATAGTTTGCTGTCATATGAATCTTGCAGGAATATTTATACGGTGACATCTAGTGGCACTAAATAATGTTGGAATGTTTATTACAAATTGCTGGGGTGTGTGTGTCCCCATTTACTTCTAGAAGTTCATAATAGCCTCAAAAAAGGGGGGATTAGTTAGGGAAAGGTATATTCTTCAGTCATTGGGAATGCAATCTTCAAAATTTGATAACTCATAGAGCCAGTGGCATTTTGTATAGAGACCTGATCCTTATTTAGGGAACTTAGATAAATTGGTATCCTTATATAGTACTTTTTCTTACATATTTATTTCATCACACTTCTCTTTCAAGAGCACAAGTTGGCTATCAAAAGATTTCTTCCTTCAAATTTTCTTCACAATAATCTCATAAAGCAAATTCAAGTGAAATAGAGAGATCAAAAAGTGACCCAGTAGACTTCTGGGATGAAGCCCGGTCTTTGCCAAACCAATACTTTAACTATTACAAAACATTGCTAATTAAAAAACATTTTTTTCTTTAAATCTCTCTCTCTTTAAATCTCTCTCTAAACTAAAAATATATCTTTCTAAAATCAGTAATTCATCTATGATTTTCATATTGTTGAAATCAGTTAGTAGGCTAAGCATTGGATGATTAATCAGTAAAAAAAACTTAATCAGAAAAAGTTTTACCTTAAACTGATATCTTCATCCAATAGAGGAAGAAGCCTAATTTTGTTGATTTATGAGCCAATTCCCAAAATGTTGTGCTAAAAGCAAACTTAATTGAAGTGAATGGTTTGTGGATCACAGACTTAATTTCCTAAGGGGAATGTAATGTACCAGATTAAATGAAATTTAAGAGCCAGTAATACCCAGCCTATTAGATTTAATCTTAAATGTACTACAGTAAACTTTGGATCAGGTCCTTAGCCAATATTTTGTTACTTGACATTAGATGCACAAAATGATAGACTACTGAAATCAATTAGATTAAGTACAGAGCTGTTCATAATATCAGGAATTGTCTCCAGAATACAAATAGTCTCAATTACCAAATAAGTTTTCTGAACGGAAGTAAATGAGTTGGAAAGAAAGAGAAAATATAAGGAAAAGTAATGCCTGTACAAATATAACATTTTTACAAGGATTCCAGATTCCATTGGGACAAGTAGAATTGATTCCTTGTCATACAGTTCTACGTAACTTTTTTTTCCCTGTCCATATTTCCTACAACGTTGCATTTATTGTGAC
The DNA here is from genome assembly GCA_009733165.1 of Naja naja. Classification (NCBI taxonomy): domain Eukaryota; kingdom Metazoa; phylum Chordata; class Lepidosauria; order Squamata; family Elapidae; genus Naja; species Naja naja. The sequence goes on from CM019150.1 coordinate 139,722,469, forward strand.
TTAAGTTTTGACTTCTTCATTGAAGTCAGGCAAATTTTGCTGTGGCATCCAAGACCATTTCATACTTAACAGACAAAAAATAAATGCATGTTAAGCCTACTCCATATTATTCATGTTTCAAACTGTCCTCTACTGAACAGGAAGCTTCAAAGGTTATACTTATACACATAAATAGAAGTCATAGAATGAAATTAGATTTGGTGAAACAAGGAAGACATTCAGTATACTTGTATGGTTGTCTTGATATATCCAGCAGTTGCTTCCATAAAACAAAATGAATAGAGCCATTTTGCAGATTGCGACAAATATTGTTTCTCAACATAGAGCAACTGCTAAATCTGTAATATAATAGCTACATATCATCTGCATTTCCATATCATCCATATATCTATCAACTGGATTTACACAATCTAAACAGAAAGTGTGTTAAAACAACCACCACAAAACAGATAGCAAATTCTTGGGGTGGGGTGCAGGAGACAAGGTGAACATTGTTTATCTAGTGCACTTGTGATTGGATGGAACCAAGAGTGCAAATATTTTAATTTAAAACTTTTAAAATCTTTTTATTCCCTTGAAATAATTTTCAGATATCAGGAACCCCTGTGTAAAAATACAAAAAAAGGAATGTAAATTTACTTTTAACCTACACGATCCATGTTTTCCAATGTTAAAACAACAGTAAAGGAACAGCCAATAACTGGGTCATTGTACCGAAAAATTTCCATTACTGTACAGAATGAAAAGTTTCTTTTTTAATGTTCATCCAAATACAATCTCATGTGAAACTCATACTGACCTCTTCAGAACAGGCTGTTCTGGAGGCTTGATAGTACATAATTTTATGCACATCCAGAATTGTGGACAGTAAGCTGATGAAGCAATGTAAAAAGCAAAAAGAACTGACTTAGACTACATGGCTTCCATCACTAATATTATACTATTGTGTCCACTTACAGATTGGAACCATTTCTTTTCTTATTTACTATGCAGTGAAGCAAGAACAGAAATCCATTTTATCCAAATGACCTGCTGAAGGCAATAGTAGAGCTCCTTTCAAAGTTGTTAGAGTATGAATGGAGGCTGACACAGACTGATAATATTTGTAAAATCAGTTGAAATGCATCATTGGGCTGAAGCTAAAAATAAATTCTTTATAACAATGCCATCAGCATCTAATACCCTTGCAAAGGGCTTCAATTAAAAACCAATTATCAAGACATATTTTAAATCTTTGATGAAATAATTAGTCGTTTAATCACATCAATAAATCAATGCATGTTGTCAGCCCACATTTTGCACACATACTAGTGCTTAGTGGTCTGAGATGCTGTTGTGCATAGAATTTTGTGCTGTTTATGAAGAAATAGTTCATCAGTTGTGTATTTGCCTATATTTTCTTGAGTGGAGGGTTTTCAATACCAATAAAATGGATTCAACAGATGGCAGCATCTGGTTTACCTTGGTTAAGCATGATCAGACATCATGAATGAAGGTGAATATATATATATATATCCCAGGATAATGTTGCAGGATTCAACCTGGGTCTGTCACCAGGACCAGAGGTTTAGTCTTCTGAGCTTTCGGACTTGTTCTGGAGCCCATCTTCTGTGGCTTCAAAAGCTCAGAAGGCTAAACCTCTGATCCCGTTGACTAACCCAGATTGGATAGTCAGACCTAGCCAAATTGTAAATTAGAATAGAAAGTTTGAAATAAGTCAATTACTAACCATTTCTATATCATTGTTAAGAAACCTTTGTGTCTTTCAAAAAAGCAAAAGTTAAGCTTAATTTGAAGTTCTTGATATTGAGCAGTTCAGATACTGAACTGGTTTCACAATTAGAGCCTCCTATTCCAGGAAAAAGGCTGAGGTTCAGTATACTTTAGCTTACCTAAGGTTACTTGATGAATTTGGAGATGAAGTAGAATTTGAGTTAGAGTTATCATACATTATAACTGAAACTGTAATGTACATGAGTTTCCATTTATGCAATTGTGTGTGTGTGTGAGAGAGAGAGGGGGAGAGAGAGAGAAAATTCTAAATTAGTACCTTATCAGGAGATAAGTGAGCTTTAACTCTTTATTTCCTTCTGTACAAGTCTTCTTTACCACACTGTAAAGGAAGATTACTTGCCATAAGGATTGAAACTGAAGTTTCCATTCATGCTAATTAAAGTGTGAATTTAGTGCTGGGACAGATACAACTATATAACTTGATGGACACATTTGTGCCAAAATAGTTTCTACAGGTGTGATCAATAAATTCCATTTAGTGGCAGATTTACTGTACACAAATCAGTAATTGATGGTATTTTTGTTTCCAGAAACATTAAGGATATTAAAGGAGAAGAGGGGAAAACGTTTAGTATGAAAAAATTAGTGGTATAGTTTGCACAAAATTTTTGTAGACAATTGGTTAAAGCATTGTTTTTTGCTCCCAGAAGGCTTCCCTGGGGCTCAGGAAAAAAAATAGAGCATGGGGGGCATGCAGCTTCCCCCATGCTCCATTTTGGGGCCTCCTGGGCCTCGAGGAAGCCTCCTGAAGGAGGATTTTTGCTCACAGGAAGCTTCCATGGGGCCCAGAAAGAAAAAAAATGGAGAGGGGATGGGGAGGTGCTGTGCCCCCTCCATTTTTTGCCTTTCTGGGCCTCAGGGAAGCCTCTTGGGTGAAGCAGGAAGTAAGCAAGGGGAATCCTGGCTCAACTGCTCATAGGAACAGCTGATCGTCAGGAGGGGAAAAAAGAAATACCTTAAGGAGTGACTGGGTGGGGAAGAACACAGTCAGCAATGTCGGGCATGCATGCAATGTTGCACATGCCCAATAAGGACTGACTGGGCGGGGTGGGTGGAGAGGGGCAGGGCCAGCCAGGGGCATGATTTGCCAATTCTCTGAACTGCACAGAATCATAACAACCAGTTCTATAGAACCAGTCCAAACTGTAAGAATCCCACCCCTGAACAATGCTAAGTGTCATGCCCCTGGTGGAGACTGACTCCGAGGAAGAGGAGGAACGTCTGACAGGGAGTGGGAGTGTGGCTCCAGAGATAGTGGAGGAGGCTGGGGAAGGGCAGAGGCCAGATGAGCAATCAGAGGAGGATCCAGGCCCATCTCCTATCCATCCCAGGGCACGTAGGGAGGAGAGGATCAGGGAAAAGCGTGGTCTACTCGGGAGGAAAGGGCCATGATCCTCCTCATGGATTGCAGCTGGGAGCTATGCATAAGAGTCAGCAGCTGCGTAGTCACAGACATTGAGGCCAATCTTGTGCTTTCTTCGAATGAAGTTTATCTTTGTTGGCATTCTGCCCATTGACTCTCCCAGGGTATCTGTCTGGAATGTGGAATTAACTATCTTGGCTTGCCTTCGAACTCCTGTCAAAATGGTTTGTTTTTAGCTTTGTTATCGGCTCTTTGACTGTGAACTGTGTTTCTTGCTTTTGAAATGTTATTTTGAACCTAGTTTACTCCTCCACTGTGAACAATTAAACAGTGAAGCCAAGTTGAAGGCAGTAAAGAACTTTTAGTTATGGTTTGTATTTTGTTATATTTCTGATATACTCTGGGTCATCACAGCTAAGTATTGGTGGAATATGGAAAGTGTTTGGAGCATTTGTAACTCTCCAGCCCTGTTGTAGCCCATATACCATTAATATAATGTATAATTTTCTCCATAATGGCCCCATGTCTTCATAGTTCAGTATTTCGAGCTCAGTCACCCAGATAATTTATTTTTATTTTTATTTATTTGATTTGTCAATCGCTTACAAGATAATAGGTATAAGTATAAACATGAATAAGAATACACAAAATAGGTACGATTAAATGGGGACATTAGGACAAGGAGGCACGATGCTGCACTTACGCATGCCCCTTACAGACCTCCTAGGAATGGGGTGAGGTCAATAGTGGATAGTTTGAGGTTAAAGGAGTGGGGATTTGAGGATGTAACTACAGAGTCAGGTAGTGCATTCCAGCATTAACCACTCTTGCTAAACTTGTATAACTTTCTGCATTATATTAGGAAGGAAGGAAGGAAGGAAGGAAGGAAGGAAGGAAGGAAGGAAGGAAGGAAGGAAGGAAGGAAGGAAGGAAGGAAGGAAGGAAGGAAGGAAGGAAAGATTTGACAAAAAATATTTGTTAAAGATATACAAGAACTATTACCAGATCAAAGTGGCTGAAACATTTCTTTAACACAAGAACAGCAGGAGAGCACTTAGAAATGGCTCAGGCAAAGACCTCCAAAATTCACTGAAGGATCCAGAAGTACAGCATAAGAACACTTGCAACATTCTTCTATTATAACCAGTCTCAATAAAAATAGTTTTATCCTTCCTGCACAGTTGATTTTCTTCTTTGATCTACTAGTGAAGTGACATTGCTTCAGGCCAGCTGTTGACTCCTCCCTCCTCCCATAAAACTTCCTCTATGAACATTAGTATTCTTCCAGGCTGGGTGGCTTCAATAAATGCTGCAAGAACAAGCCCATGATAGCTCAAGGTCACCCAGATTGCTTTGTTCTTATGAATCAACAAAACAAATCATACCATCTTCATTGCTCTGAATATTTTCACTGAAGCTGATCTATGGCCCTGCACATAAATACTGTTCCTATCACAACGCATATCACACAGTTAAGCATAAGCACAAGATAGAAATATTTACATTAAAAAATAAATAAAACAATATTGCAGCTATAGCTTTAGAGATTCCTGATTTTTCATATATTATTTTCGCTTACTTATAACAGACATATTTCTTTGTATGTTACCAAGAGAGGGGTGGGGAGAAGGGAATTACATGTTGATCTTGTATAGCCAACCTATCCATTTGAAATTGCTGACAATAAACTGTGAGGTTATTTTTCAGAACTCTTAGATGATATTGCTTGGAGTCTTTCCACAATATATAAAAATAATGAATCAATCAAACCATCAAGAATTTCTAAAGGAGAAGTTTTGGCACTGTGCTTCCATATCACAATTGTTCATATGGTAATTCCCTCCTACCCATAGATTACTGATCATGAGGCACAATTCATTATAGCTCAGATGCAGTTGCCAGATATCTCCATGTAAGTCCTGTACCTGACCCTTTTTTTTTTGTTTTTCATCATGAGTAAAGAAATTGCTTAAATAAGCTGTCTCATCTTGAGCTGCTTTTCTCTGCAGCACAACTCTTCCCTAAAGAATGCTAACTTCAAGTTAATAAGCTCCTCTCTATGGCCTTAGTTAATTGATTGGAACACTCCACCAGCTTCCATTGCTGCCTGAAACTGACCAGATCATAATCAGTTTCACACTTAAATTTTTTGTTTGCCTCTTTCAGCTCACAGCTGTGAGGACGCTAGCCAGAACTTACACATTTCTTTTGATGTGCATTCCCCATTGTGTGCCAGTTTCTCTCTTATAACCGTTGTCTGCAATGAATGTATATAAACATGATCTTCTTGCTAATTATCTCAGCATTGTGGTGAGCATTTCAAAGGGAGAGGAGTGGGGAAAAAAAGGCTGCAAGATTTGCTATTTTATCTGGCTTCCTTGTGAATCACGTTCTGGATACCTTTCTTGCCATTTAGGTTCACTTGGACATTTGGGGTGATATCCTATGAGCCACAATGACACAGTGGTTAGAGTGCAGTACTGCAGGCTACTTCTGCTGACTGCCAGCTGCCTGCAATTTGGAAGTTCAAATCTCACCAGGCTCAAGGTTGACTCAGCCTTCCATCCTTCCGAGGTGTGTAAAATGAGGACTCAAATTGTTGGGGCAATATGCTGACTCTGTAAACCACTTAGAGAGGGCTGTAAAGCACTGTAAATTGGTATAAAAGTCTAACTGCTATTGCTATTGCTATCCTTCTGGCACTGTAAATATACTTAGAGATAATCTCTTACTAAATCTTTTTGAAATTTATTACATGCTAGCATCTCTCTTGCTATTCTCAATCTTTGATATCTATCTTGCATAATATAAATCAAGTGTTGACACACAGATTAACAGTAACAATGGGCTACAATAGGACTCAGTAGTAGGTCGCATGTGATAGCAAATTTAAAATGACTGCAAATGTTCTGAGCTCATATAAAAAGAATAGCAACCACAGTTTGCTAGCTAAGGCTCATTGAATAGATAAACTAAAATACTGCAGTCAGTTCTTAAGTACTCAAAGACATTGTCCTTTCTGTCACAGCTTTATGCATTATGACAATGACACAGGAATTCCAGTAATCTATTGTCATTCATGCTTTGAAAACATCTCCCACTCCAGGCTAGCTTTCTTCAGATTAAATTATCTCTCTGACTCCTCAAGGAGATAAATATAAAAGTAAGGGGATTCCTTGAAAAAGAGAATAAGTATCAAAAAATAGTGTACTTGCATTTGCGTTTAAGTCAGATGGGCTTCAGTGCACCTATGTTTCAGTGTCACTGTTTGGTTGAACTCTTTAAGTGGTGGTAGGGTATGAGCTTTAGTTGAAGGAAATGAGGAGGGAAAGAACAGGTGTTCAGAAATATTTTACATGGATTCTGTTGCTAGGGAAACCATACTTTTGGCTGCTGAAATAACCCATGTCTGTCAAACTGGCAAAAGCAAGCAAGGCAAGGCAGAACACATTTATGCATATTAATAAAATACATTTTCCCTCTCCCTCGTATACAACAACTTTTAAAATAGGAAAAGAAAAAAAATAATGATTTTGAAAATATTCTGAATTTTAATGAAAATATTTAAAAGCTATTTAAAAAGAACCTCTTTGACATTAAAAAAATAGCTCTAAAATTTTACAGAATGGGAGTCATTTGAAAGTTATACAATTGCCTTAGTCTAAAGAATGACTGAGATGCACTGCAAATTATTTGCAACTGTATTCTTAAGCAATGCAAAAATGACAAAATACTTTAATACTGCAGTAATCTATGCATCAGACAAACCACTCGTATATTAAATTGTAACAAATAATGAGATGAGGGTGAGATTTTAAAGATTAATATTGTTTTTCCCTAGCACTCTAGGAAATATATTCATAAAAGAAAATAATTGCAAACCATATCCCAGATGTAAAGAAATTGGTCCCGTATTCCGATGGGAGCAGTTTGACTTGACAACCACACTAAGAAGATTAAGTCAGCATTCTTCTTTCTTTAGAGAAGAAAAAAAACATGTTTCTGAGAGATGTATCTGAATTAATCTTGCTATCTCTATCACACACCCCACCCTTTCTCTCTCTCTCTCTCTGTCTCTGTTTCTCTGTCTCTCTATCTATCTCATCTGTTACAATTTAAAAATTCCCAGTTGGGTTAGTTCTTTACATTATGGAAAATTGCAGAAGCAGTAATGATTATTTTATACATGCATGCATGCATGCATACAATCTGACAATGTTAATTAAATATACTGATGTATGAGCAATAAAATTCACAGATTTATATTATTCTGCAAGTTCAAAACTTGCACCCATTGGTACAAGTCCTTTTCAGGAAGGTTGATAGATCAGAACCCTTGATAAATTATGGTGGAGCTGCCTCAAGAAATTTAAAAGTCACTGTTGGTTACAACTGTTTATTACTGCAGTATAATACATTGTGTGGCATGAGGACAATGAAAGTCCTCCTTTGACAGGAACTTTAATTATGCTGGAAAAATTAGAGGAGGGAAAGAAAAGTTGGTAGCAGTAGTGACACCCTCATAAGTGTTGCTGGGAGAGATGGCATTTTATCAGTGCAAAGGGAAGGAAGAATATTAGGTATTTAAGAACTGTGGTAGCACAGTAGTTAGAATGGAGTATTGCAAGTTAAGTGCTAGGAGTTTGATTCAAGTTGACTCAGTTTTTCATCTTTCTGAGGTCAGTAAAATGAGGACCCAGATTTTTGGGGGGCAATATGCTGACTCTGTAAACCACTTAGATTGGGCTGTGAAGCACTGTGAAGTGGTATATAAGTCTAAGTGTTATTGCTAACTATTCCTTTGGGAGTGCACAAGAAGTATCACATGGGTCAGGCAGTATAGCATGGGCTGGAGAATCAAATAAGGGGTACATGACATTCTTCATGGTTAGAGAGGCCATATGGGAGTGCCACATGGGTTAGGAATGGTGAGCACAGGTGATTCATGGGACTAGGACAGTACACAGAGGGATGACCAAGTTAGGGGGAATGAGTGTGGGTACCCAAGGAGGTCATGTATGCCAGAGTGAACATGGGTATTTCAAGGATCAGGTTTCTTAAGATTAAATTATCTCTCTGATTCCTCCAAGAGATAAATATAAAAATAAAGGATTCCTTGAAAGAGAGAATAACTCAAGAATAAGAAGAGTGCATGGGTATGTGTGGGCTAGGGAAGACACACAGGGGTGATGTGGATTGGAGAGGGTATATGAGGTACATAAAAGTGCTGTGTGGGTCAAGGAAAGTCATCTGGAGATGGGTTGTATGGATCAGACAGGGTATATGGGATTGCACAAGATGTGCCATGCACCTTGGAGAAGATGTGCAAGTGGTGGTGTGGATCACAGGTGCTGCATAAATTGGAGAAGGTGCATGGGGAGTGGTGTTGTCTGGGAAGGGTGTGCTCAATGAACCGGCATCAGTGTGTGTGTGTGGGGAGATGGTTTTGCCTATGAAACCTAATCCTGTGCATGCTTAAATGGAGTTTTGCATGCTCACCCAACACTAGTAGCCTGGTTTCCAGCAGGCTTCAGACCTGTAGCAATCTGCGGACCAAGAGTTGGGGACTCTCCTTATTATGTAATTGATTTATTCATATTTAATTAGTTTATACAATGAGATAAATTTATAAATTATGATATGTAATTTCTATATACTGGTCTAATTTTCAAAATAGGGCACTAATTGGGACTCTGAACAAATAAAATATAGGCATTTTGTGTTATACACTTAATCCTTGAAATTAAAACCATGTAAATGAAGTCCCAAGAATGCTTTTCCAAAAGGAACTGGGTTTTCTTAGTTTTCTTCCTGAAAACATTTCATTTCTCACCCAAGAAGTGTCTTTAATTCTCAAAGAAAAAAAATCAAGGAAGTCTAGTTGCCTTTTGAAAAAACACCTTGGGATACCGATGACCTGTATGATTGGCAATCTCCATCTAAATGTAGCTTTCTGAATAAAAGGACAACCCAAAACAATGCAAAACAAGTGGAATAATTTCCCCAGATAAGTTTCCTGAAGCAGTGCATCCAGAAATCATTTTATAAATATAAAGAGGAAAACCGTATATAAAGTGGTATCAATTAACAATGAAAAAATATTCAGTTTTAAAGTATTAATTTTATCCCTTTAAGAGGGGCCCAGCAATGCAAATCTACTGCTATTGCCATAGCAGTTTATTTAAATTCAGTTTAATCACTTCAAATTCAGAGCTCTCCTTGAAGGATACAGTACATTAATGGTAAGAGTGAAAAGAGTCAGATAATGTCATACAGCTGTCACATCAAAAGCTAGATCAAAAGAAAAGTTTTCAGAGTGATGAAAAGCTATCAAAGAGAAGTGCCGTATGATCTCTTGAGGCTGACAACTGTGAAGAATGGGGTGCTGATATAGAAAATTCCTTCTTACACTTTCATAAACTCACAACTTGGGTGAAGGCAGGGTCATAAATGAGATGGTAGACCTTTAGATATCCTGGCCTCCACAAGGGAATGTAGTCTATGTCCTAAAATTAATTGACAGCCATTATTGTTGCCGTGCAAGAGAAGTTATATGTTCCATACTCATGCTGTAGTCAATTTCTAGATAAGAATACACAAACTATCAAATTCATCTCCGTGTATTACATCTCACTTGTAGTGCTGATTTGACAAATCCATGAAGACACAATTGGCTCACCCTTTCGGCTATAGATAATAAAAATATTGGTAGAAGACTGTCTCTAACAGCAGTTCCAGACTGTAAACATGTGTCACATCCACCAGCTTCGGTCTGGCTTTGTCATCGGTTGGGGAAGGGAAGGGGAAATAAATGGGCAATATTTGTTGTACATCTTTATTTTGAGGAATTGGGATTGGGGAATTGACAGTTCAGGAAGAACAGAGCATTTCGAATCGGTTCGTAGTGATGCACTGGCCTCTTCAAGGCCATTTGCCTTGAGTGTGGAATTTCACCAGCCCAAACACCTCACAGTTTATCATAACATCTCAGCAGTGGTGGACGCATGGAGGGATCATGAAGGGAGGGACTGAGGAAACCAGGGGTTTTAGTTCTGCATTGGTGCCTGGGAATTTTAGATTCTGTTTGGCTTCCTTGCAATCAATATCTCTTAGTAAAAGTGGTTTTTCACTTCAAATGGAGTTGAGAGTTTTACTTCCCTAAGACTGGGGCAAGTCTGACAACATGTCACTTAATAATTATTTATTATTTATTTATTATTTATTAATGGGACTTATATGCGCCCCATCTCCGAAGACTCGGACTTACAATAAAACAAACACAATAAATATTTAAAAAGAATTAAATTAATGGTCCCAATTAATACAAAACATTAAAAGCCAAAAATCTAAAACACCCCACCCATAGGTCACAGCCCGGCTTGGTGAAATAACCAGGTCTTCAAGTCATGGCGGAAGGTGCGGAGGTCAGGGGCCAAGCGGAGCCCCAGGGAAGTTGGTTCCAGAGTTCAGGGACCGCGACAGAGTAGGCACGTCGTCGGGGACCGCCAGCCGGCATTGCCCGGCTGATGGGACCCCAAGGAGTCCCTGTCTGTGACTTTGCACAGGGCGGTTAGTATTCGATGTCGGCAGCAGTCTCTCCCTTAAATAATAAGGACCCATGTCATGTAGGACTTTGTATGTTAAAGTTAAAACCTTGAATCTCACCCGGAGCAACCGGCAACCAATGCAGGCAGCGCAGGAGGGGCTAACATGGGAGAACCGGGAAACTCCCATCACCGCCAGCGCCGCATTTTGCACCAGCTGCAGTCTCCGGATGGTATGCAAGGGCAGTCCTAAATAGAGAGCGTTGCAATAGTCGAGTCGCGAGGTAACAAGGGCATGAGTGATGTACGCAGGGCATCCCGGTCCAGGAACGGGCGAAGCTGGCGAACCAGCGGACCTGGGCAAAGGCCCCTGGCGACGGCTCCCACCTGCTCCTCCAACCGAGCCGTGCATCCAGGAGGACCCCCAGGTTCCTCGCCCTGTCCACAGGGGCAACACCACTCCCCTATGGTCAACGATGGACATTCTAAGCTGGAACGGGATGCCGGTATGTACAACCACTCAGTCTTGGCCGGGTTGAGTCGAAGCATGTTGCCGCCCATCCAGATTCGTATCGCATCCAGACAGCGAGTCATCACGGAGAGGGCATCACTGATCTGGTTTGGGGTGGAAATATACAGTTGAGTATCATCCGCATATTGATGATACCTCACCCCAAAACCACGGATGATCTCACCCAGCGGTTTCATGTAGATGTTAAATAAGAGGGGGAGAGGACCGACCCTGAGGGACCCCACAAGTGAGCCCTTGGGGACGACCTCTGCCCCCTGCCAACACCGATGCGACCGCCCAGAGGTAGGAGGAGAGCCACCGAAGAACAGTGCCCCCCCCCAACCCCACAAGGCGCCGCAAAAGGATACCATGGTCGATGGTATTGAAAGCCGCTGAGAGGTCTAATAGGACCAGGACAGAGGAAAACCCCTGTCCCGTGCCCTCCAGAGATCATCCAACAGTGCGACCAATGCCGTCTCCGTGCTGAAACCAGGCCGGAAGCCCGATTGGTATGGATCGAGGTAGTCCGTTCCTCCAGGAAAAGCGAAATTGCCGGGCCACCACACTCTCAACAACCTTCGCCAGGAAGCGAAGGTTGGAGACTGGACGAAAGTTGTCTAACACGGTCGGGTCCAGGGCAGGCTTCTTCAGGAGGGGCCTCACCACCGCCTCCTTCAAAGCCAGGAAAGCTCACACCCTCCCAGAACGGGTCCGCCCGCCTCCTCGGACAGAACCGAAGGAGCGTGCTCCGCACCCGGAACAGGGACGGTGGCGGTTATTCTGGACGCTATGAGAGCGGAGAGATAAGACATTCTCGCCGCCTCATCGCTCCCAGGTAAGTCCTAATATGGGCTCTTAACTGGGCTCGATCGCCTGGGAGCGGGTGGCCTCCACCTGCTCTCTAAGCCCCTTCGATGGCGTTTCATCTCCCGGAGCTCCTCTGAATACCAGGGAGCCATTCGGGATCCACGGCGTGTAAGGGGTCGATGGGGACAACCCTGTCGAGGGCTTCCGACGCAGCCCGTGCCAGGCGGTCGCCAGATCCTCGGCAGAGCCGTGAGTCAGGGAAGAGGGAAGAGGCCCCAGCTCCGCCTGGAACCGCTCCATAAGGCGCCTGGGGCGGAACCACCACGTGGCTCCTCATCCCAGCAGTGGGGGCGGCTTGTTGGAAGACCAGCCGTAGGAGATAGTGATCAGACCATGGAACGGGCAAAGACGTAAAAGCAGTCTGCCCTCTGTCACTATGCCACCACTCAGAGACAAAAACAAGGTCGAGAGTGTTCCCCTCATGAGTGGGGCCATGAATTAATTGGGTCAGGCCCATGGCTTCCATGGAAGCCATGAATTCCTGGGCCAATCCCACACCCCCCAGGGAAGGCAGATTGAAGTCCCCCAGGACTATAAGGCCTGGGATCTCCACCGCCACCCCCGAGAGGACGTCCAGGAGCCCAGGCAGGGTTGCTGTCACACAGCTGGGAGAAAGGTATGCAAGCAGCAAACCCACCTGACCATTTGGCCCCCACTTCAGGAGGAGGGTCTCACTCCCGCCTATCTCTGGGATAGTGACCTCCCTTGGAAGTAAGGTCTCCCTAATAACCACAGCCACCCCACCACCCCTACCCTGGGCCCGGCGGTGCACAACTCGAAAACCTGGAGGGCATAATTCAACCAGAGGGACACCTCCCTCCGGGCCCAACCAGGTCTCGGTGATGCAAGCCAGGTCCGCAGCCTCCTCCTCAATGATTTCACGGAGGAGGACAGATTTATTGGCCACGGACCTGGCAAGTACTATTAATAATAGTACTTGAATGCTTATTTACGCATTTGTTAGCCAATTTTCAGGTAATATAAAACAATGATATACCTCTCTATCACGCAAATCTATTAAACACAGGTGAAAATTAAATAATGAATGTAATAATTTGAGAGAGCATCTCATTCCATGGGAAATTGAGATTGCCTGAAGAGATTGTCCTAAGTTGTCACATTGTATAATGTGCAGAGAGAGTAACCTTGGGAAAAGGACTCCCAAAGAGCAATGTAGGTAGTCCTCAACTTACAACAGTTCATTTAGTGATCTGTTCAAAGTTACAGCACCACTGAAAAGAATTACTATTTTTCTCATTAACAACTATTGCGGCATCCCAGTGGTCACATGATCAAAATTCGGAAGCTTGGCAGCTGATTCATATTTGTGATGGTCTCAAGGTCATGTAATCCCCTTTTGTGATCTTCTGACAAGTCAAGTCAATGGGGAAGACAAATTCACTTAACTGATCAACTATTTTAACACTTAACAATGGTGGCAAACAAAGGTCGTGGAATTGGGCAAAATTCACTTCACAAATCTTTCACTTAGCAACTACATTTTGGGTTCAATTGTGGTAATAAATTGAGGACTACCTGTAGTCAGACAAGAGATATTTCAGCCTGTAGAAGGAATGGGGGTAAAGAAAGCATCTCAGACAAGTCTACCCTCCACCCTTAGCTCTATAGAAAGTGAAGGGAGGGGGAAAGTACTTTCAGATTTCCAAGATTCTGTTAGGGTAATCTTACAATTAAGTAAATTAACTAGTTGATTTCCTATCTGGACCCCCTCACAGGGCTGACATACAGCCTTGTCTTAGAGCAACTCAGGCTCAAACTTTTACTGTGGCCATTCCACTCCTTTGAAATTCTTCCTTTCTTAAACTGTCAAAGCTCCATGAAAACACGTCTCTTCCGCAGCCATTCAGGGATGGAAAATCTTTTCCTTCTGGGATGGGGTGTTCTGAACTGGATTTTATTAGCTTTTTGCTTCAGTCCTAAACCCACTTTCTATTTGGTTGTTGTTGAATACATCATTCTCATCAACCAAGTGGTTTCCTTTATGGTGCAAAATAGAGGAAGGATTACTTGGTGTCCCTACTTTCCATCTCTATTCTGCTGCCACTTTGTACATGAAAGGGTTAAAAATGAAACAACAAAAGACTATTCCCTTGAGATATGACTTTGCTAAATATCCACAGTATTTTTCTGCAGCTTTTGATATACATATAGAACTATATCTATTATGTAAATTCTTACCTGTATCTCTTGCTCTGGGCTTTTGCTTGCCTTTTATCTCAGTTAAATGCTTGGGGTTGTTGATAAATAAATAAACATCAAATTATATTTTTGCTAGCTGAATTGAGTGACATGAGTACTTGCTCTGGTCTAGATATATGGATGATCTGGGAGTGTGCTTGATGCAAACTAAATGGAAAATTATTTACAAACTACTCAGGGTCTATGGATTGAAGCAGTATATAAACTGTTATAAATTAAAAAAAAATCTGCTAAGTCAAATGGACCCAACTTTTGAAAAAAAATCTGATAAAGAACTTTTAATTGTTGACTTCATTTAAAAAAAAAATCTATTTTTTTCCTGATTTTAAATCTGAGTTTATGTTTTATTATGAGCTTTTTGAGAAACCCTGGCTATTGGCAGTATAATAATAAGTTAATAAATATATCAGGGCATTCAAAGTAGCAGAGTCTGTATCACACTGTTCTTATAAATACCCCAAAATGGCACCAGGTTTTTCAGTAAATGAAATAGATGGCTGCTATCAACAAGACTTCACTCCTAACATCCATCAGGATAATGTGTCTTATTGGTGGTTACAGGAGCAGAACATCAAAGGCAAATCACAAAGTGGAGGCAAGTTATCCTTAAGACAAGTTGACCTGAAATATATGAGGTTAAAGACAAAATCAGCTGTTTTGGGGGTAGAAATATATAGGTAGATATATGAACCAGGAAAAAAAGTATGCTGAAAATTTGCCTACAAAAATATGTTTGCTGCTGCAATGGGCTATCAAAGTGAAGTTTCCAGGACAATTATAAAAGGAATTCCACATAAAATATGTTGTGATTATTTGGCATGGATATCACCTGTACATGTGTCTAAGATAAGAATTAATACTTCCAAATCTATTTCTACACTTCATCTTCTAGGCTTCTGAATTTCATTAGTATTAACATAATTAAAGTTTGGCTCTGGTGTTCAATAAGAAGAAAATGTCACCAGTTCATCATCCCTTGGATTACACTTAAATTAGAGTTCCAAAGATAGCTATTATAATACAAATTTCAAAGGTTATCTGTTAGCTGATAGTAATTTTCTGAACCTGTATCAGTAATATTAACTCTGAATTCTGCTTTAAAGTTAATAATTACATGACAATTTATATTACAAACTGGCATTTAGTAGTTACAATGAATATAAAAACTACACTCTATTCCTGGCTCTGATGAATATATATATATATATATATATATATATATATATATATATATATATACATGTGAGAAATCTATATATATATATATATATATATATATATAGATTCAAATAAGGTATTTCAACACATGACAAGATAATACTTTGTGAAAATCTGAAACATATATATATATATATATATATATTAGAATTGGCGTGGATATTGAAATCTCATCCATCATCTTCAGGTTGGTGTCTTCGGCTTTGTCCCAGAAGCACAAAGCCGAAGACACCAGCCTGAAGATGACGGATGAGATTTCAAAACGCGCCAAGGTATTCTCAATCTTACACTGGACAAGACCTGAATACACCAAGACCTACATATATATATATATATATATATATATATATATATATATATATATGGTTCCTACTTAATATAACATTCCATAATTGATGAGAATCATCAGTATAATAAAATTCCAAGCCAGTTGTTGTGATCTTATTGCCTTCATGTAATAATAGTAAATTAATAATAATATTAGAAATGAATTTCACTGAAATGATATTTGAATCCATCTTGGAGAACCCCTTGGGGCAGGTTATCAATATGTATAAGAATAACTTTCAGAGAATTTGAAGAAAGAGGTGAAATAATTTCAGGAAAAATAGCATGAAAAATTCATACTACTTCATTATCAATGGGGTTGATGAAATAGGGAAATATTATAAGAATTTCAAGAAAGGTCCCACAGAAACTTCTGCAATGTAAACTTGGCTCATGTCCCACTTGAATCCCAGAGGCAGCCATGGGGAATATATGGTTGGATGTGAGGCATGATTAACACTTCTTGGGAAATGGTATGATGCCTGTTGCCTTGAAGAAGACAGTAATATACCAATTCCTGAACAAGCCTCTTTCAACCCAACCATATTGGATAACTGTCCTGTCTTTCCTTTTCAGGGAAGATTTTTAGAGAAAGTAGAAGTCACAGAGACTTATATAAAAAGCAACAAGCAAAATCCTTTCAGTCAAGGGCTGAAACTACATTAGTCACTCTAATGGACCTGGATGGCTAAAGTATGTCTCTCTTGATCTTATTAGATTTCTCAGTGGCTTTCTTGGTCCAATTTCTCAGCTGAAATTATAGTGGTTTATGGTCGATATGAATTATAGTCTGCAAACATGTTATGTCATAACTCATTCTTTTAGTCTTCAAGATGTTATAAGATCTAACATTGTTTCGAAGGCTAAGATGGTGCTTCTCCAAGTTTCCCAATAAAAGGCTGCCACAGTAAAATTTGATTTGAACCCAGAATCTAGAAGTGAAACAGTCGACAAATTTTAAAATGAGTTGTTTTAATAAAGCAAACTAAGTTTTATAGGACATAGCACACATTCCAAAGGTTTGCCCAACTTTGAATACATAAAAAATTGAACCCTGACACTGCAAAAGCAGGAAGAATGACAGACAGATCCCTGTTTTTCAGAGAGTCAAAGATAACATATCTCAACATGATCATGATAAAAGGCACTAGTATTAAAGCTTGACAGTATTGTTCTTTTTCACCTTTTCTGAGCTGGGATGAAACATAAGAAGTAATATTAAAATACAGGGAACTATACAAGCTCGTAGATAACATGATACCTCCATGATTGAACTGAATGCCCAATCGTGCATTCATGTATACCGAAATTAAATGGCACCAACCCAAATATGGAAAAAATGCAGATATAGGTATTTTAAATTCCTCAAATTTATCAGTGTGGTATTTGAGAGAGACATGAAATAAATTTGGCAAAGACCAAACATTAATATATTCATTATTAAGGCACATAGCAGCACCTTTCAAAACATATCAGAACATCTGTGAAATTGACCTCTAAGGACAATGTTTATATATTTATTTGAGGGGGTAGTCTTTGGAGTGAGAATAGCCAATATCCATTGTTTGGTGGACAATTATAGATTCCTCCTGATCTTTAATTTTATAACTTTTTTGTGATGGTTGTTAAGGGAAAACCATGGCTGTTAAGTGTATCCATGTATCCAAAAATCCAAGCATTTTTTGATGGAAATTGGTCCAAAAGACAGAAACTAGCAAAAAAGTTTAAATCGTGGTCATGTAACACCAGAATTCTGCAACTGACTGTAAAGATGAGATTTTGCAAAATGTCTGAAATGCAGTCATGTGACCACAGAAATGTAAAACAGTTGAAACTCTGGAACCAGGTCATAAGCAGCTTTTTTGGGGGGGGAGTGGGAGGGAAGAGTGACGTGTGAATGATTGCTAAATGAGGACTACCTATACAGTAAATTTCTATGTATGGTGTAATAGTATGGTACAAATACTGAAGATGATGACCTAAATAATTTTGGACCCCAGAATCAAGATTTGCCTGCTGTTTACTGTTCAGTACTGTGGTCAATCAGGTACAGGTTTCTCCATAAGGCAGCAATATTGTCATGGTGAAATTCATGTATCAGTGGCAAAGTGCATAGTTTGCATTAAAACGTTTTAATTTCAATCTGGGTAGTATTGGAAATGATTAGCTAAATCCTAGAATCAACAACCAATCAGCGTGTACTAGACAATTATAATAACTCAACTAATAGCTTAATAAACTGCTTCTATGATCTTTATTGATTTTTTTAAAAAAAGCCAGTGATTAAAATGCCAAAGTAGAAACTAGAAAACTAGTCTAGTCCTTTTTTTGATGAGTTTGGATAACTTTGGACCAGTCACTTTGTATTAGTTTCTCCCCTTCCCCTGTCTCTTTCAGCCTAACTTACTTCACAAACTTGATGGAATCACTAATCTTGAATTGAGCCATCATTTATGGTTGTACACATTTTCTTTATTTTTTACATAAAGTTCTACAACATTATATATATTTTTAGTCAGGAAATAAAAAAGAGCAATTTAGTATTTGAATGGAGGTCACCAGGAAAGAACAAAGTTGTAGGCTGGGCTGGGAAGTTATAAAATATATTCCACAACACATTAGTGGTAAACCACTTACAACTGCCAAGATTACATGATGGTGGTAATGTAGTCACCAAACACTGACCTTGAGGAATATTTTATTTTTATATCCTATTCTCCCTAAATTACTGAAACCATTTATAGTTCCCCATTGTTGGCAATAAACTGCAAAATGTAAATTAAATCTGGAGATTGCTGACTGCAAAGAACAGCTACCCTTTCAAACCCTATTAAGGCTAGAGCATAATAGCTACCATATTAATAAACAATGACTAATAATAATGGTACATATTTTTATTACTGGAGAGGCACTGGAATTGTCATTGTAGGAATATGAATAAATTAGAGGCAGATGATAAATAGCAGAAGCAAAGTAACAAAACAGCACAAACAATAACAAAAAGCTAATGACAGAATGATGAAAGAAAGAAAAGAAAAAAACACTGATTGCCAGAAGCTCTGGGAAAAATCTCCCATCTGACAATATGGAACTTAAAGCTTCACGAGTGCAGATAAAGTGCTTTGACTGACAGTTATAAATTTATACTTTATGCTTGAACCTAATTACATAGAAATCAGATTGTTGTTAAAGCACAAAACTCAAGGAAAAGGTTATATATTTTGATAGGCATATTACTTGCTTAATTTCTGACCTCTTCCAGAACTTTAGGGTAAGATTTACCAAAAAAATTCCTTTATTTTTTCCAACAGTTCCATCTCCAGAATGTAGTTTAGACTGAGAACTAGTCCCAAATCATCCAATGAAGTTCTGTTGGTAAGTATGGACTTGATCTGGATGTCCTTGATCCTGGTTAGCAATAGCGCTTAGATTTATATACCACTTTACAGTGCTTTACAGCCTTCTCTAAGCAGTTTATAAAGTCACTTTATTGCCCCCAACAATCTGGGACCTCATTTTACCAACCTCAGAAGGATGGAAGGCTGAGTCAACCTTGAGCCAGTCAGGACTGAACTGCCAGCAGTTGGCAGAGTTAGCTTGCAATACTGCATTCTAACCACTGTGCCACCACTGTGCACAGTATACTACACAATCTATAACAGATTGGAGATTTTAATTTAATACCAATTACTAAAATGAATGGAACAAGTTAATTATGACTTCCTAACTCTGATTTCAGGGGTCAGCAATAAATCTGATTTACTGTATGTGTTTGTTCCTTCCCCAACAGTGACAGCAAATGTAAAAAAGAAAAATAATAATAATTTCCTCACAGTTTATTTCTAAAAATAGATAAATGGACATAATTAGGCAAGTGATTTAATGATATGCCAATGATTCCAGGAAATTTGTTGAAAGGTTGCTGCAACCTAAAGTGTATTCCTTAGAAGATAGAAAAATGTGCTTCTTCTTACAAAGCCGCCATCATGGAGAAACTTCTGATTAGTATCATCTTGAGGCAAATATTAGAAACACCAAAATGAAAATATTTTCTACAACAGTTGCCACAGTCCCATTTACTAACATTAGGCATATGTTTCGTGGCCTCAGAATCTCATGGTCAAATGTTCACCATTTGCAATCTCCTGCTGGCTTCCTCATTGACTTTGCTTTTCGGAAATAGCAATAGCACCCAGAGTGATATACCATTTCATAGTGCTTTACAGCTCTCTCTAAGTTGTTTACAGAGTCAGCATATTGCCCCCAATAATCAGGATTCTCATTTTACCAACCTTGGAAGAATGGGCAGCTGAGTCAATCAAACAAACTCATGACAGTGACAGAGTCAGCCTGAAATACCGCATTGTATCCACTGCACCACTACGGTTCCTGGTGGAATTAGGGAAATCATGGCACGCTGCGAAGTGATGCTTGTGAGCCGGTTGCTAAGTGCCCAAGTTGCAATCACATTATTTCAGGGATGCTGCAATGGCTGCAATTTCAAGGAACAGTCATAAGTCCACCACCATTGTAACTTTGAACAGTCATTGAATAAATGGCTGTTAAATGTGGACTATTTATATAAGCTTTTGCATAATGTCATACTTGTTTCATTGTATTACATGGCTTGTGATATGAAGATTCACCTTCTGAAGTATATCCATAATAGGGAACAATGGCCTTAATACCGATTACTTCTGTACAGAAGAGACCATTATTAAATAAAAGCCAAGATTGATATTTGATTGGTTTGCTTTTATTTTTATTTAGTTCCTTCTCAAATGCATAATTGAACTTGTTACACCTATTCCCTAACACATACATTTTTATGAGCACTAGAAGCTAATATGCCCACTTTCCAAACAATTTCTCTAATGTATAGTACATTGTTATATGCACCTGATCAAATAATGGGCATCTTAAGTGCATTTTATCTACGATAAGCATTTTTTTTATTTGCAAGCAGCATTACAAAAATGTACAGCATTCATTCCACCATAATTTAATGGCCATGAAATGTTTCCAGTGCAATAAAAAATCTGTTTGTTGTACTGTGAGAAGTAGAAGTTTTGTCTGTAATGTGTAACTGCCAGAACTTCTTTATATCGATATTTTTTAATCATATATACAATTATGATGACTTGTAACAGCAGATGTTGGAATATTCAATTTTTCCTTCTCAGAACACATCCTAGAGCGCTAGCTGAAACAGAATTCTTTACAGAACAATGAGCATCCTTTCAATATGTTTAGCACTTTCTTAAAGATGAGCTTGAGGTGTGCACATTTTCAGTGGCTAAGATCAAAAAATATATTATTTATCAATTATTATGCACTATACTGGTAATACTTAACTTTACTTATCCATTCTGGATGACCAAAGTGTTGCTGTGGCTATCCTTTCACAGTCTCTGGAGCCTGTGGGGTCCTTGATGAGGGACCACAAGCTTCAGCTAAACCTTGGTAAGACAGAGTGGCTATGGGCGTAGACAGCCTCAAGATCTGGGGCTTTATGATCACTATGCTGTATTGGGTCACGCTACAGACTCAGTGGTAAGAACCTAAGAATTCTCATAGACTCACAATCCAACTCAGAGTAGGTTGCAATCATGGCTAAGAGAGTCTTCACACAACAGAGGCATCGTATCTAATGCATTTCAGCTATTGTAGTGGGTTTTAGGACAAGATCCTTCTCTCAAGATCCTTCTCTGGAGGATACTGCTGCAAGAGGTAAGATCTGTCTCTAACCTTCTGCTTTTCCAGAAAGAGTTAAAAACCTGGCTCTGCCAGTTTGGGGGGCCATGATGGGAGTGTACTATGTTTGAGGTACTTGGTGGAATGTGAGACAAAAAGCCAGTCCTATAGTATTTGTGCTCTTGGTTTTTGGTCTTTAATTGTTGCTAATTTTAATGTTTTATATTAATGTTTTCATGACATTACAAGCTACCCAAAATCAGGACAAATCTGGACAGTGAGATGGGAACTATATAAATTTAATAAATAATAATGAATAATATTATCAATTATCAAAAGTTATCAGTTTTTGGACTGCTCCCTTCTAAGCTTTGAAGTAACAAAACTTTCAATTTTATATTTTGTTCCTATTTTTTACTGATGTATATTTCATGGGAAAAAAAAGTATAAAGCAATCTGTGCACACATTTTCTTAATACAGTATTCATTGACAGAAAGTAAAAAAATGCCCAAAAGGCAAACAGATTTCTTTAAAAAAAATCTCATTTGGTATTTTGAACATCTGTTCACATTCAGTAACGTGTGAATTCTATCCTTTGTATCCATGAGGAGATTTTCACTTGGTTCTTTGCAAAAAACAAGCAATATGAATGAAGTTTTTAGCTTTTGTTTTTGCCTTATTATAGCATTAAATTATAAGCAATGTTGATTCTTCATAGCAGGATTTTACACTCAAGTCCCAAAGGTGGTTTTCCAAAAGGCAACTGGACTTTCTTGGTTTTTTTTCCTTGAAAACATTTCACTTCTCATCCAAGAAGCTTCTTCAGTTCTGGTTTCAAGGACAAAAAAACAAGAAAGTTCAATTGTCTTTTGAAAAACCACCTTTGGGACAGCCATGAGCTGGATGATTGAGAATCTCCCTAGATTTTCACGCTCAACTTTAGTAGAATTGAAATATGAACTGGAAATTTTGAGGAACAGATGAGTTCTCCATTGAAAATTGGAAGTTGTCTTTAAAATGATTCTTTATTAAGAGAATTTGAACATTTTAGTTATTTTGCAAAAAAAAAAAACAGTCTTGTCAGGCACAAATAGCCAGAAACGTTAATTGATTTCAAAGCACAGAAGTGTTTATTATTCCTAACTATAAACAAGAATTTAGCCAACTAATAGTAAAACTAAATTGGTATTATGTAAAGGTCCATGTATATCATGGGAGTGGGGAAGGCTGGACTTGGGTCTCTTGTGGGAATGCAGTGATTCTAAACTGATAACACATTTAACTCTGTCTTCCAGTTCAGCCTGCTCTACTCATGCAAATCTACACTTCCTACATTTTGAGTATTAAAAAAATAAAAATCTCACACAATTAACCAATTAATGATCAGGCCTCTACTTTTCTAGTGAAAAATAACATTCTCCCAAATCAAAATTACCTCAGAATCCCACACTTAGAAAACTTTCAGCAATTTTTTTTTAAATTATTCAGTGTCATAATACTGCACAATGAAGTGAGCTTTCTGCTAGACTTTCACATCTATTTCAAATGTACCTTTGCATCAGTGGTAGAATTCAAAAAAAAAATTACCACCAGTACTGTGAGCCTGGCTTGGTGGCCATGACATGGCTTGGTGGCTGTGGCTTGGTGGCCATGGCTTGGTAGGCATGGGAGGGGAAGGTTACTTTAAAATCTCCATTCCCACCACACTTCAGGGAAGGATACTGTAAAATCTCCATTTGTTCCCTACTCCTGGGGGAAGGTTACTGCAAAATCTCATTCCCTCCCCACCCCACTAACCTGCTTTCCAGCTCCATTCTCCTGTGCAGGACAACAAAAGAAGACCCAGCCATTCAGCTGGGACTCGGGAGACAGAGAATAGACATGGGTGGGGCCAGTCAGAGGTAGTATTTGCCGATTCTCCAAATTACTCAAAATTTCTGCTTCCGGTTCTCCAGAACTAGTCAGAACCTGCTAAATACACCTCTGCTTGCATGGAAGATAGGGAGGAGAAACCTATCAAGAGACACATTTTTACAATATCTTGGACCATGTTCAGGAGTCACTGAAAACCAAATAAATGGAAGTCCTACTTTGTGAATTATAAATTCAGTAGACTTAAATGAGAAGCAAGAATCTGACAAACCCTTCTATATGCTTCATAGCTGTGAAATGTTACTGTTATTCATGGATTCTAACTCCAAAAATACTCCAATCTTTAAGCCATTTTGACAGCTAGGGTTGACACTAAACACTGGAGAAGAAACTGCCTAACAAAATACTAGCAAGTGGGGGCAGCTTTTCTCCCCTCCAGACTTTAAGATTGTCTGAGGTGGTAAACTAATTTAAGCATACTAAATGCTTTACAATGCAGCATCTTGTCTGGTTTCCTGTCTTAAATTTTCAGAATCCATGCTGTTGATTTTGGAGAATAGGAGTTAGAGAGAATCAATTGTCTGTGTAAACAAGGATGTAAGGGGCATGTGTGCTTCTCCAGTTCTGGTTGCTTATCCAGGAAATCAGCTTATAATAATATCCATTTTGGAAATTAATACATGCCCCTTACATTTCTTTAAGCAGTTTTCAGCTTTGCTTAGCCCAGGTTGCTTATTCAGCAGTGTGGTAAGAAACCAGGGTTCAAAGAAAAGGCAGAAAGCTCTTTCCCACTTTTGATATGTAAGACTAGGAGGATTAGGTGGTGGTGGTGGGGGTTTGGTAGATATCTTGAGGAAATAAACATACTTTGGAAATGTAAAAATAGAATAAGAACTTGCCTTCCTCCCTCATTAACTTTTTATTGGTCTTCCTCCACTAGACTGTGGTAAAATGTTATGGAAAAGAAGAAACAGAAAGTTAAATGCCTTCTTATTCACCGAGGAACTATAATGATCTCTTCAGTTTAATCACCTCAGAGAACCAGCTTTGAATTAAATCTTCTTTCTGAAGTTATGAAGTATTCAGAATCATCCCTTCCTTAGTTTTCTATTATGTTTGAGTGGGAATTACTGAGACAGATCAGGGAATTCAGGGTAGCCCTTTTATTTCCTAACAGGGTAAACGTCAAACTGCGCATTAACACAGTGGCTGACAGGAAACAGCTGATCGTGTCTGACAGCGCTCCTTTTATAGTGCTCTCTCAGGTGAGGTAGCCAATCAGGTGTTGCACTGCCTCCCACTCAGACAGAACATTAGTTCACAACACTCCTCCCCCCTTGAAGCGTGCATACGTAGTCTTGTAAATGTGCAGGCCATCACTTGTTTCTGGAAGATCTTCACAGTAGAGACCTCGAAGTTTGTTCGCTGGGAACATTTGTTATTGGATTTTGTCGGCCCTTGTGGATTTATTCCAGGTGAGGTAGTCACCCTATTGGGACTGCAGGCAATTGCTGAAACTGGAGTATTGAATTGATCTTGGAGGCCTGGTGTCACTATTGGGGTCTCCCATTTTGAGTGATCAACAGGTTCCAATTGTGAACCTGTTGATCAATTGTGATATCAATTTGTCCAATTGTGCATCAATTTTTGGTTTAAGGGCAAAGGGAAGCCTTCTAGGCTTGAGTCTGATGGGGGCAACCTGCAGATCCAGGTAGAAGGAAATAGGGGTGCCTGTATATTTCCCTAGGGTCCCATAAAAAACATCCTTAAATTCATGTAACAGATTTTCTAAGTCAGGTTCCTGTAGGGAATTGATGCCACTGATTCCTAATCCCAATGATTTGAACCAATCTAACCCCAATAAGCTGGGGAGAGAGCTTTCTACAATTACTAATGGAAGTTTCCCCACAAAATTTTGGAAACTTACCTGGAATTTGTGTATTCCGATGGCTGGCACCAGATTTGATTGGTAGTCTCTGATGTGGAGGCTGCAGGGCTGTAACCATCTCTTTGACATCTGTGGAACCAGGCATTTATTAATATTCCAAGAAACAATATATAGGGAAGACCCTGTATCATTTCCATTTTACAGGGACTATTCTCAATTTTTACATTTACACAAATTTTCTTTCCTCCTAGTCTATTTGCTTGCCCTAATACTGCTGTGATATTCCTATTCAGGCTCTCTAGTATGAAGCAGTCTTCATAATGGGCTGTTCCTTTATCCTTGGTATTTTGAAAATTTGGGTTCCAAAGTGGTGGTAAAAGAGCCCTACAAACTTTAGTTAAGTGCCCTTTCTTTCAACAGTGAAGGCAGACTGCATTTTTAAATTTACAAACCTGTCTGTGGTGATTTCCCCCACAGCCTAAGCAAAAAGGTCTTGTCTGGCAAGGTTTTACCTCACCAGACCATTTTTTAGCCATTGGTGTTCTGAGGTGATAGATATCCTGATCAGGATCCATGTCGTCTTCAATTTCAGTCTGTTCCATATGAATAGACTGGTTTCCTCTGGGGTAATAGCTTCACCTGATCCCTGTATTTCATCTGCAGATTTGTTGGACAGCTCAGCTGTTTCAGCCACATCAATAACTTGCTGTAGCGATAGGTCTGCCTTAGCTAGCAATCATCATGGAAGGCGGAGATCTCTCACTCCGTACACTAATTGATCTAACAGAATATCATCTAGTTCCCTAAAACCACAATGCTGAGGTGATTTTCTCAGTGCGGCCATATACTTACTAATGTTCTTGCCCTCAGCCTGATAGTGTCTATGAAAAGCATGCCTTCTAGCTATTCTGGATGGTTTTGGAGCATAATGGCTGCCTAGAACCATTAAAATAGTCTCCCAAGATACATTCATGAACTGTCTGGGATGACAGGAGACAGCCGCAGTGTCAAAAACTTCAGTGTTGCAAAAGCTCAAAACACCCGATTTTTTTCTGTCCACTGAAATATCATGTAGATCGTTAGCCCTGTAAAACACTCAAATCTGTCAAGATAAGGTTCCCAAGTATCAGTTCCCAACTGATATGGGGCAAAAGAGAGTGCCGTTGCCATTTCAGCAATGGAAAGCTCTGAGTTGACTTCAGCTAACAATTTCTGAATTCCAGCTGGTTGTCTCCCTTCTCTATCCTATCCTCATCACCAGTATTATATTTGTGTGGGAATTACTAAGACAGACCAGGGAATTCAGGGTAACCCTTTTATTTCAAAAGCTAACAGGGTAAATGTCAAACTGTGCATTAACACAGTGGCTGACAGGCAACATCTGATCGTGTCTAACAGCGCTCCTTTTATAGCGCGCTGTCAGAAGTTAAGTTCCAATACTTTAAACTCATCTACTCAATTCTGGTAGAAAGAATGACTTCTGCTTTAGATATATTCTAAATATATCTAAACATAATAAAAATGTAATGAAATGTAATGAAATATATTACCATGAAGTAAGATGAACAGCCTATAAATTTTCTAAAATAAATATTTTTATTTTTGTTTTAGTTATATCTGACTACAGGCTGTGAAGATACCTGCTTTTAATGAAGGCAGAACATTCTCCTTCAAGTAACTTGATCCATTATTTTAAGAAGCAATGCTGAATGTGGGCTTTCATGGGTATGCAATCATGTTCTAGTGTCAGCAGAAAATTTGATATGCAACAAAGATATCAAAAATTTAGGTTGAACTATCTCTGTGGCATACATTTGCCCAGTGTATATTGCTTACCATGGTTTGGATCAAAACTTGAATCAATTATTTAAAACCAACATTGAAAGGGGTAAGCATCAAAATACAGCTTGACTTTACCCTTTGGTGGTTGCAGATTTTGGATCAAAAAATAACCTGAAGCACTGTGGCAAACCTGTTTTACACTATTGTAAGGAAATTTCACAATCACTAACAAAATGTTTTGGCAGATAGAAGAGGAAGATAGTTCGGTATAGAATATTCCATGTGGGTGATTAGCATGCTTTTCTATTTAAAAAGAAAAGAACTCTTTCCTGAAGCTGCGTTATTTTTTTCACCAGGAAGTTATCCTGTGCCATCCAATCCATGAGTTTTCTCAAACGTTTTTCTCTGTTGCTTATTACTTTTGACAGCCTGAGGAAGCAGAAGTTGGCTACTTCCTTGTTGTTTCCTTTTTATTTTTTTTTTGTATCTTGGGATTATGGTGAATCCCTTATAGTCTGCAGAGATCTAGAAAAAAAAATCTATACATGTAAATTAGGATGCCTCACCAAGCCATGTTTGCCTGCTAGGATCAAATTGTTGCTTTGCCATCGTTGACTTGTGAAATAACCTTAGCAGTCTGAAGACAATAGACTCAGGCTCAGTTTGTTTTGGCATCAGGACATGATCATATGAAATGTTGACATCAGGGATACTGCTAAACCAATTGTGAAAATAAACTTGGGCACCAAGTTACTAACAGTCCAGAAGTCAACACTCATTTCAAGTAGCACAAAAACTAGGATTTTGTGTGAACTTGCAACATGCTCCAGAAAGAGCTCTCATTGACCCGGGATTAGTTTGTTCTGACATGTTCCTAGTTTAGAAACATAAACTGGTAGTTAGGTGGAGAGCAGGGAAAGTTGCACAGAGGCTCATAAAGAAGGTCTTCCTTATACCTTCTGTGCTACTTGTTGTCATTATTTATTCAAAACTCAGGACAAACAAAAGGAGGTTTACAACTTTTATTATTCACCTTTTGAACAAAGAAAAAAAAACCTTCACCCCCTTTCTTTTATGGAAGATTTCTAGAGCAATTGAAGCAAGAAGTCTCTGAGCACAGTTGGTTGCATTTGTTCCAAATATGGAGTCCTTTTTGTCTGATGCAAATTAGTGAGTTGCAAGGTTGTGTGATGTCATTTTTCCTCTTTTCCTTCGGGTATACCTGACAGGCATTAAAGGTTTTGGAAAGGCTGATGGATAGAGATCTGGGATGAAGCCTCTCTTATCTAAGCCTTTCTTGTTATTCTTAGAATATCTACAATATTTTGCTTGACAGGAAGAACAAAACTTGATAATTAGTAAGTCTAAATGGATGCCACTGAAAAATGCAACCAGCTATGCTCTGAAGCTTTTTTTTAAACTAAACTGTTGTTGGAAAGGGCAACTGGGTGAAATTTAAATTCTGATCATGACAAGTAACCCTTTCATATTTACTTTAGAGATAAATTTCAGTAAAATCAATGGAACTTATTTCTAGGAAAAAAAAGTATCTGGGACTGCAGGTTTAAACTGATACACTTTGAAATTAGCCAGATTGATTTCTGACTTAGCAATAAGGACTGAGGCAAATTTTCTTGTATGTTGGGTCTAATTTCAAACCTTGTGCTTTTAGCAAGATATGACTGTATAGAAAAAGAAAACTATTGAAAATCATATGTATACCTGATGTGTTAAGGGAAAAAAAGATTTTCTCCATTGGGAAAGACCTGAGATCAACACTGAGCATCATATTAAAATGAAAACTTGCTGAAAACATATGAGAGTTTATTTCATCCATCTGTTCCATGAACTCTTTCGGAAGCTGCCTTGTTCTAAATAGACTATTGCTTTGTTTAGCAGATCAGTTTACACTTATTAGGGAAAAAATATTTTGGCCAGTTGAATGAAAACTCAGGTTAATATAACTGTACTTGTACAAATTCATCCCTGGATAGTCTTGCTATTTCTGCTTTTCTTCAGTGTTCCTCATCTAAGAATGGCCAACCTGGGGACAATGGAATGAATATAGGCACTGTCTATCATTTTAATCAGGGATGGGAAGCAAAATTTTTAACTACCAGTTCTGTGGGTGTGGCTAGGTGGGTGTGGCCAGGTGGTCATGTGATTGGGTGGGCATGGTTGTTGTTGTTGTTGTTTGCCTACTGGGCCTCAGGGGAGACTCCTGGGAGCAAAAACAGGGCGGGGGGCACTCATCACCTCCCTGGCCCCTGTTTTTTGCCTTCTGGGTCTCAGGGAAGCCTCCTGGGTGAAACAGTACAACAACGAGGGAGATCAGCTGTGCCATGCAATTTAGATTAGCTAGAAAGCAAGAAATCTGATGATTTCTAGCTAATTTAAATCACATAGCACAGCTGATCTTCAGAATACAGCAGATCGGTGGGGAGGGGAAGGAAATACATTGATCTTCAGAGATACTGGTTCACCCAAAATGGACCAAACTGGTAGAATCCCAACCCTGATTTTCATCCTTCCAGAGCATAGGTGTGATGACCCAGGGTGTGGCACAAAAGCAACAAGTCACAAAAATAGGTAAAGTCCCTTTTATACCTCCAATTTGGCCCCCAATATCCAGTTATCATCAGCTGGAGAAAAAACTCTTCCAAGAACAGTTTTTAAAGGGAAGAAATTATGTCTGAACCCAAAGTACATATAAATTATAAATAAAAACCAACACAAACCATGCTGCAGCAATTAACGAGACAGGGCAGGATAGGAATTGAAGACTTCAAAAGATAACAAAACACACACAGTTGGGAGAATGCCAGAACTCACATAAGAATTGGCAAACCAAAATAATTCACACTTTGCTTCCATCAAGGAGCTGTGTACAAACACCCTCTTTATCCTGTTTTCCCAGCTGCAGCTAATGAAGGGAATCAGGGCCTTTTTCTCCCCCATAACCCATGTTGCTCCATTATCCGTTTCTCCCTGGGATGAAGAGCGGGTGGACCTGGGTCTTCCTCTGAATGCCTAGCTGGACTGTGCCCTTCCCCAGTTTCCTCCACAGCCACCAGAGCCACATTCCTACTCCCTGTCAGCTGTTCCACCTCTCCCTCAGAATCAGATTCCAACAGGGGCATGACAATAGGACTATTAGATCTGGGCTGCAGACAACTACTAGATGTCATCACAGAGATATAGAAAACAACAAATCTTTTTAGTGTCTAGGGGACATCCAGAATTTTGGAACCCAAGTCTTTTAGTCCTATCATAGCTTCCTCAATGCATATTTTTTAGGTTTTCTGTCTAAGAGAACAATGTTACTTAATTTAAGGTTGAAGGTAAAAAGAATGCCCCAAATACATTGGCCATTTCCTGATTCCATCTTATATCATGAATGTTTCCTATGTAATTCCCACATGTTTGTTTCCTGTGTAATCCCCACATGTTTCCTATGTAATCCCAACATGCAAAGGAAGAGGGAATGGCCTTGAAGGATAGGTAGAAGAGTCATGGTCAGATAAAAGGGGAATTAGCCCAGGTCAAAAAATTGAAAAAAAATATCTCAGACAAACACCTCCCAGTTCATATGAAGATAATGGGAAGGAGGGAGAACCACATTCAGATTTGCAAAACTCTGCTTAAGCAGTTCTCACAATAAAAGTTGCAATGACCTACATGATATTGTTTCTTAGCTTGTAGGACTGATTCCAGGGGTGGCAAAATAAAAGTTGTCCTAGAAAAAATGTTCTTGTTCCTTCCTACTATCCTCCAAATGTGTTTATTTATTACAATCTTTCTTAGAACCAATTCCACATAGATTCACAATATAAACATGCTATCATAAAATCATAAGGAGTAGAAAACATTTCACTATAATGATAAAGAGCAATAGAACTTAGACTTATACATAGACTTGTACCCTATGAATATATTATACCTTATGATTCTTGATGAATGTATCTTTTATTTTTGTGTACACTGAGAACATATGCACCAAGACAAATTCCTTGTATGTCTAATCACACTTGGCCAATAAAAAATTCATTCATTCATCATTCATTCATTCATTCATTCATTCATTCATTCATTCATTGATACCATTACACAGTACTTTACAGCCCTCTCTAAGAGGTTTACAGGGTCAGCATATTGTCCCCAACAATCTGGATCCTCATTTTACTGACCTCAGAAGGATGGAAGACTGAGTCTACCTTAAACCTGGTGAAATTTGAACTCCCAAATTGCAGGCAACCTGCTAGCAGCCAACAGTCAGCAGAAGTAGCCTGCAGTATTGCATTCTAACCACTGTGCTACCATGGCATCCAATCCAAGTGGTTCTTAGTCCCTACCCCTAGGCTAATTTCATTGTCCCTTGACTGCTATGCGTATTTTCCCCTTTGTTCCCATCCTACACAATAAACTTTAAAATAATTTATAGCTCAAGTGCAAACACACATTTTTTTCCCTTTCCCTTATTGCTTAACTAGAGTCTTCTAAGTTTAGGTAATTTCAAAACACACACAGTGTCATTTTCATACAGCATGGCTTTGTTTTTCAAGGCCTAACATGCATACCTATTTTGGTTTTAACTAAATATATCTTGTATCACACCATTTTAGATTTCAATCCAGCCAGTTTGTACTGTTTGTTCTAGCAACAATCTGAGTGGCAATTGGATTCTTAGTGCCAGTTTATTTTAGACTACAGGGCAGGAGAAGTTGGATGCCTAATAGATATATGTCTACCTCAGTTCAAATAAAAAATCACGTAGAGTTGGAGTTTCAAGACAGCTTTTTCTCTATTATAGTTGCTTCCAGAACTGTGGAGAACTTTCACAGCTTGCTTAAGTCAACAGCTTGCTTTAATCAAATTAAAAATAAATAAAACGCAATATTCGGGGATATTTTGTTTGTTATTTTATGTATATATATATATATATATATATATATATATATATATATATATATATATCTTATGCTAGAATATTTATATTTAATTTATATGTAATGAATTCTATTTGGATTCATTAAACAATATGGAAAATAAAGAACAAGAGAGGGGAATCAGAATAAAATCCTACTTCTTTCCGCTATAGCCAGGATATGCCTTGGAAAGGTTTACCCTGTTTTCTTTGTTTGTTTGTTTTTGTAAAAAGCCATTGGGATAGCAGTATCCATCAGCTTTGTTCTCAGCAGTTGGTGTCCAAAGTCTATTCAACTGCCCCTAATACAGAAAATGATATGTAGCTATCATGCCAATATTTGAGTTTATATTTTGAGTTCAAATATTTTTAATATTTTAGGGGCTGCCACAGAGAGGAAGGAGTCAAGCTATTTTCCAAGGCACCTGAAAGCCAGACAAGGAATAATGGATGGAAACAAAGAGAGATTCAACTTAGAAATAAGGAGAAATTTTCTGACTGTGAGAACAATCAACCAATGGAACAGTTTGCCTTCAGAAGTTGTGGGAGCTTCATCACTGGAGGCTTTTAAGAGAAGACTGGACTGCCATTTGTCAGAAATGGTGTAGGGTCTCCTGCTTGGGGGGGTTGGATTAGATGATCTACAAGGTCCCTTTCAACTCTGTTAATCTGCTTGACAAGAGCACATGTAAATGAATTATCTGTAGAGGCTGACTGAAAGGGAAGGCATGGAGGTGGAGACAATTTTAAGTGCTAACACACTTAACATAAGAGGAAGAGAAATTTCATTGGGTTAATTGTCTCCCTAGGCTAGCTTTCTTGACCTGTCATCCTCTACTGTGTTGAAGCTGGAACTCCTAGAATTCCAGCCAGCTTGAGAGTGGAAGGCTAATACATCCAGAAGGTACCAAATCAAGGAAATCTGTCATGCAGAATTCCAGACTGCTATTGATACAGTACTCTATTCATCATTTATTTTTTATATTTTCCAAACCATTTGGCACTAACTTTCTTTGTATGTGTAATAAAAATCAAGTTGATCTTTTAAAAGAGATGGAGGAAGAACTCAACAAACATGAAATATTCCACAAACCATTGAAATAGTAGTTTTATTTCAATTCTGAATTTAAATGTGATTTTAGCACTCTGTGACTTTGGGATAGGTAGCAGAATCCTAATCTCACATGAAAGGAAGGAAAGAAAAGAGCTCTTTCTCCTACTTTGTTTCATTTTTACCTGTGAGGGGGAAAATACACCTTGTGCTATAACATTAGAATAAATAATATATCTTTGCCTCACTTCACGGGGACCAAAGAATAAACCAATAAGAAATGCATGTCCTTGGGAAAAAGTGAAAACTGCCCAAAGTACTGAAGTTAGAATATATACATGTGATACAGCTTAAAAAACATTATACCCAGTATGTGCTTAATTAACTGAGATAAACTGAGATCTTTATCACTAAAAATAGTTTGGGAGGAACTAAGGTCTTTAACAATAAGCTAACACTGTAGTGGTTAAAAAAATGAAGCTAACAGACAAAATAGAGGTTGCACCCTTTTCCTCCCTGTCTTTTAGAAATTACCAGGATCAAACCCAGCTCCTGCCTTAATGACCCAACTGACCCAATCAGACAGTCTACCTTCAGATCTCAACCAAAGAACAGAAGCCTCCTAACCAGCTCACAGTACAGCCCAAGGGCAGCTCTAACAAAGCAATTGTCACAAAGAGAAACATCTCTACATGCTATTCTTCAGTGAGATGGTCTCTGGGAGGACAACCAAGAATATATGTAGGATATCTTGACCCACTATCCTCTTTCTTCTCCAGAGAAACAGAAAGAAAAGTAAAGTAATTCCCCCATTTCATCTTTTATTTATAAGCATCATTAACTATATGACTTTAATTAATGAATGGTCAGAAATCTCAAATCAAAAAGATTACATGAACAGAATAAGTGGGGGAGGGATCCTAAAGCCAGGACCATAAATCAGAATTATCAGTGGGGAACAGATACCAAAATTTTGAGTGATGGGAAAAGGGGGTAATCAGAAACCAGAATTTATGGCATGCACATTCCAGCAATATGACATATTTCTTGAGATGCTCCCTGTCTCATCTGTATTCTCTTATATTAATCTAATTTCAGAAAGTCAGATTATTCATCTTTTCCTATATTGAATCTAGAATTTCTCCCCTGACTGTCAGCAAGTATTCACACTTTAGGTTAGACAGAGGCCAACCTTAATCCTGCTTGGCTATTATTGGATTATAAAATGGTATTTCTTCAATCTTCAGCTACATTCAGGCCAGAGGTAAAGTTTTAGGCTCATCTTCAATTGTTCCTTGAAACAATACTTCCTGTAAGTGTCACATCCACACTCAGCTCATCTAAATCAGATTAATTCATGCCAGTCTGTTATTAAAGTTATAAAGTTACAAATATAGAACTTTTATACTTGGTGGAAGCAGTGGTTGTGTTAGAGTCCTTTCTTATGATGCCTGGCTTATGTTTCCATACTCAGAGTTCTTTACCATCATCCAGAAATAAAGCTGACCTTGAGATAAAGCCAATGAAGACATGATGTCCTGATCCCTTTCACATGTCCTTTTTGCATCTTGGTTGAAAGATGTAGGAGGCAGGCTTTGGCATATTTCATTTAGCATTTATGGCAATTCCATTTGGTGGCAAAACTAGTATTTAATTAAACATAGGGGAGACTTAATCAGTCTTAG
The DNA here is from genome assembly GCA_009733165.1 of Naja naja. Taxonomy (NCBI): domain Eukaryota; kingdom Metazoa; phylum Chordata; class Lepidosauria; order Squamata; family Elapidae; genus Naja; species Naja naja. Next base: position 139,757,210 of record CM019150.1, read on the forward strand.
TTGTTCTTTCACCAGTCCATTTACCCATGTCAGTGCTTTGCTATATGTTTTTAAACACTTTGTCATTGCGTTTCACAGTATCTTGCAAGAAACAACCTGTGTGGGAGGACACAGAAACCCTGCATTTCTAAGCTAACTGAAGTGAAATGAATTGTGAGTTGGAAGTTGAAACAAGGCCACCAAGACTTCTTTTCTTTAATCACCTTTCCAGAATAGGAAAAAACCCTGTTTATACCATGACTGTTTCATTTATGATTCACTTAGAATGAATGGTCCCACATTATTATCAACAGCCTTTCTGAATTCATTTACCAAGATGGACCCTGAAGGTTCAGTTATTTGGAGTAAGGTTCCTTCTAGAGAACCTATAATGTATTTTGGGATTAGGTTCCTTTTAATTAGCAAGTTTATGCATGATGTGCTTGTAGACTAAACATCTGTAGATATGCTTGATGCAAATTATTTAGCCCCTTCTTCCAAAAATAAGAGGAGAATAATATGGGCAATCTCTCTCTCCCTCTCCCCTCTCTCCCCCTCCCTCCCTCCCTCTCTCTTTTACAGAGAGAGACAAACAGAGGGGGAAATGGCAAAGTATAGACTGACAGTAAAGGTTAATGTTTCAAAACAAGTCATCTTCCTCATAATCTCATATCTAAAACAAAAGTATAATCTGTATCACAGTGAAACAAAGCTGAGCTGAAATGATCTATTCAGCTGTGTACATCTTGGCAGTGAAATGGCCAAATTTTGCCAATTCTATGAAGTTGCAGGAGATTCTTAATCCTTCCATTCCAATTTGTGTTTTTTTCATAGACATTAGATTTTTGGGGGACCTGAATGATTCCAACTAAGAGATCATTGAGAAAAAATATCAACAATGAATGTCATGAGCATTGATTTTAACAATTATTGTGAGGTGTGTATAGATATGACGAATAATTTCTGATACATTTCTGAAATTCTACTCAGATTCTCTGTGCCTGTGTCACTCCTTTATCCATATCTCAAAAAAAGGGTAACCTGATCAAAGCTGCAAAACCTTGGACACCAGAAAGATACAGAAAAATAATAACAATGGACAACTTTTGGCCCTCAGGCCTAATCCAACTTCTAGTCTCTATCTTGTATCTGCAGGAGTACCATCTGTGGGCTGGAAAATAGGGACAATGACTAGATGGCAGCTAAGAGTTAGAATTTTCAGTATTTTGACTTCTGGTGGCGTTTTCCTCGAAGACAGATTGGAGGCTGCGATTGTGAGCAGCTTTGATCCATGCTCTGCAGGTCGGAGGGTCCCAAATGGGACTGGATCCACCCTGGAGGGTGGTGAAAGAGGGGGACATCACCAGCTGGGTTGAGGGAAGCCACATCTTCCCTCCCTGGCTAGGTATACTCCCCTTGAAGACAGGCAGTAGCGGCAGTCTTTAATGGCTGCCCTGAAAAGAAGCTATCTGGGAACTAAGTTTGTGCTGAAGCAGTGAAAAGGTGGACAGCATGGAGACCAGGCATAATATATGGACATAAAGATACCCAGGAATTAAGGTATAAAGAATTTTTCAAAAAGGATTACGAAGTGGCGACCAGAGAGAGAGAAAAGAAAGGTGGTAATAAATGTAAGAGGATTTGAATTTTGGCAGGTGCTAAATTGAAGGAGGAAGCTGGAAGAAAATTTGGATAAACATGATTTTGGCACTAAATAGGCATAATTAAATAATAATATAGAAATGGCAATTTTGGAGAACAAAGAACAACAAGGAGTGCCAGAAGGGGAGGAGCTGATCAAAGAAGAAACCAGCTTCAATGAACAAATGGAACAACGAACATTAAAATGAAGGGAAAAAAGAATGGAAATTAAAACTTGGAGGTTTGAGGGGACAATTAAAAGGGAAATGTCTTGAAAACCAAACAAAGAAAAAGGAAACAGCAGAAAAGGGAATTACAGAAGAAAATTTTAAAGAGGGAGGGGGATAAAAATTGGAGTAAGAAACAGAGGGAAAAATGAAGGAAAAAAGAGGTAATAAGAGAAAAAAACAGAAAATAAGGAGATATGGAAACCGAACAAAAATGATAAGAAATTGTTTAGTTAGGAGACATAGAGATAATGGGTGGATAAAGATTAAAGAAAAGGGTTTCTGCAAGGTAATGTGTTGTAATATGTAAGAATGTAGTTTTTAAAAGCTAATGAAACTGATGTTTTTTCTTTAATTGGCTTCTTTTTTAAGGATTATTGTTAATTTATATATAGGCATAATTGAAATAAATGCAAAAACTGGAAGCTATGATAAGAAGATGAATTATATTTAATTAAATAAAGAATACAGTTAAAATGAATTATGAGGATTCTAGTGAAATATGTGATATATAGTAGTTAGGATATTATTGTTATTAAACTAGAATGTGATAATTATACAGTGATTATATTAGGATAAACTTTGAGTATAGATTAAAGGGGAATAAACTGAGGGATGTATAAGATAAAAGGATGGCACGCTCTAATTGGTAATTAAAGGGGAAATTTTGGAATTATTAGTTTTAAGATGAAACTTACTGAATAATGAAACAAAAGTATGTGATAAAATTGTAAATGTGACAGATTAAAGTATAAAGGAATAATGAATTTAGAATAAAAACAATAAGAACATTAGACTATAAGACAAGATATGAGAATTTTTAAAGAAAAAGGAATTAAGTTAAGATATAAATTGAAAATGGATTTAATAAGTGTAAAGAAAATAAGAATATTGGAGAAAATTTATTTGAAAATGGAAGTAATGATATGATATAGAATTGAATGTGAAAGATAAACATATACTAAGGTCATGTTTGTATTGAAGTGTAAAAACCTGGAACCATGTTGTTCATGGAAAGAGATGTTTTTAAAATGTAAAAATAAAAAAAATATTGCAAAAAAAAGAATTTTTGGTATTTTTTTGCTGCCATCCAGTGGTCCTTTTGAGTTTTGCAGCATTGATATAGTATGTAGGTAGTAATTTTCAGATTCAACTTAATTAAAACTATCAGTTTGGTCTGGCAGAAAATTCTTGTACAGTACATTAAAAAATCATAAAATCTTTCTAAGGAATCATGACTGAACTTCATTTGGAAGAATTCTGAAAAACCTCCTTGGTACTCCACATTTTCTAACACAAAGTTTTCAAACTTTTGTTTTCAGTAGCCCTGCACAATTAGCTCTGAGGAAACCTCTTTAACAGATTTATTCCTTGAGGAAACTACAGACCAGATCTGCTCATTCTGTCACTCTAGCTTAGAGCAAAATTAAAGTACTGCTTGCTTTAGCAAGTAGGATTTAAATATAAAGAATGAAACAGAAATGCTGCTGCAGAAGAACCAACAGACGTCACATTTATTTGTGTGTTGTGTTGTGTGGAATAGTCTCATGTTAATACATTTTATAGGCCTGGGAGTCATTGGCACAAGTAATTCTTACTATTGGAATCTAGCATGCATATATATAAGAATGAGAATGAAGATACAAACATTACATAGTACTGTATATCTTAAGTTTACAAATAAAACAGGGAAAAAATCAACAAATAGTTGCCTTGATGATGGATGGCGAATAAATATAACAACAACAACAACAACAACAACATCTGCCTATCCAAGTTCCTTGAGAAGAACTTGATAATAGCAATAGCATTTAGACTTATATACCACTTTACAGTGCTTTACACCCCTCTCTAAGCAGTTTACAGAGTCAGCATATCACCCCCAACTATTTCGGTCCTCATTTTACCCACCTTGGAAGGACTGAAGGCTGAGTCAACCTTGAGCCTGGTGAGATTTCAACTGCCATATTGCAGGCAGCTGGAAGTCCGCATAAGTAGCCTGCAGTATTGCACTCTAACCACTGTGCCACCATGGCTCCTAAGTAAATAAAATGCCAAATTCAGTCTTAATATATGGCTGACTGTGAGACAAACCATAATGACCAGTGTGGTCCACTGATATAAAAGTAACAGTAATAGTAACAGTAACAGTAAGTGATATTAAAGTAACAGTAGCACTAAGTTATAGCAACAACAAACAAGAAAGTACAGCAATAAAATTAACCTTGTTTTAGAAAAAAAGTTGGTTTCAACACTCCACCTCATGCTACCCTGATAATACTACTCCTAACATACATTTATGGGACTTCTTGGAAATAAGAAGAGATGGAACTGACCTCACTTCAAAAGGGAGAAAGTGCCATAAAGTGGGTCCTATGGTAGGTAAGACCTGCCTCCATAGGCCTGACAAGTGTAGTTTCCCGAGAGCTGAAGATAGGTCAAGGATACAGGTGAAACTCGAAAAATTAGAATATCATGCAAAAGTTCGTTTATTTCCGTAATACAACTTAAAAGGTGAAACTAACATATGAGATAGAATCATTACATGCAAAGCAAGATAGTTCAAGCCGTGATTTGTCATAATTGTGATGATTATGGCTTACAGCTCATGAAAACCCCAAATCCACAATCTTAGAAAATTAGAATGTTACATGCAATCAATAAAACAAGGATTGTACATAGAACAATATCAGACTTCTGAAAAGTATAAGCATGCATATGTACTCAGTACTTGGTCTGGGCCCCTTTTGCAGCAATTACTGCCTCAATGTGGTGTGGCATGGAAGCTATCAGCCTGTGGCACTGCTGAGGTGTTATGGAAGGCCAGGATGCTTCAATAGTGGCCTTTAGCTCTTCTGCATTGTTCGGTCTCATGTCTCTCATCTTTGTCTTGGCAATGCCCCATAGATTCTCTATGGGGTTCAGGTCAGGCGAGTTTGCTGGCCAATCAAGCACAGTAATCCCACGGTCATTGAACCAGGTTTTGGTGCTTTTGGCAGTGTGGGCAGGTGCCAAGTCCTGCTGGAAAATGAAGTCAGCATCCCCATCAAGCTCACCTGCGGAAGGAAGCATGAAGTGCTCCAAAATCTCCTGGTAGACAGCTGCATTGACCCTGGACTTAATGAAGCACAATGGACCAACACCAGCAGATGACATGGCTCCCCAAATCAACCCAGACTGTGGAAACTTCACACTGGACTTCAAACATCTTGCAGTGTGTGCCTCTCCATTCTTCCTCCAGACTCTGGGTCCTTGGTTTCCAAATGAGATGTAAAAGTTGCTCTCATCAGAAAAGAGGACTTTGGACCACTGAGCAACAGACCAGGTCTGTTTTTCTTTAGCCCAGGTAAGACGCTTCTGACGTTTGTTGTTCAGGAGCGGCTTGACATGAGGAATATGACATTTGAAGCCCATGTCCAAGATCCATCTGTGTGTGGTGGCTCTTGATGCACTGACTCCAGCCTCAGTCCACTCCTTGTGAAAGTCCCCAACACTTTTGAATGGCCTTTTCCTGACAATGCTCTCCAGGCTGCGGTCATCCCTGCTACTTGTGCACCTTTTTCTTCCACACTTTTCCCTTCCACATAACTTTCTATTAATGTGCTTTGATACAGCACTTTGGGAACATCCAACTTCTTTTGCAATTACCTTTTGAGGCTTTTCCTTCTTATGGAGGGTGTCAATGATGGTTTTCTGCACAACTGTCAGGTCAGCAGTCTTTCCCATGATTGTGATTCCTACTGAACCAGACTGAGAGACCATTTAAAGGCTCAGGAACCCTTTGCAGGTGTTATGGCTTAATTAGCTGATTAGAGTGGGACACTTTGAGCCTAGAACATTGCACCTTTTCACAATATTCTAATTTTCTGAGATTGTGGATCTGGGGTTTTCATGAGCTATAAGCCATAATCATCACAATTTTGACAAATCACAGCTTGACCTATCTTGTTTTGCATATAATGAGTCTATCTCATATATTAGTTTCATCTTTTAAGTTGCATTACGGAAATAAATGAACTTTTGCACAATATTCTAATTTTTCGAGTTTCACCTGATGCACAACTCCCATTTTGGAGTTGATGTCTTTGGAGATCATCTAAGCTGCTGCTTCCCTTTTAAATCCAGGTTCTAATCCAAACTGAAACAAATCCAGATAATCCTTTTCATTCAAGGTCCTCAGAAGCTACTGCAAAGCCTACTTCTTAAAACATTCCCCCAAAAGGGTAGATTAGATACTGGGAAAAAATTACTACCACAATATAGTAGGATCCAGGGTTGGCTTCCAGAAAAGGGGTCAAACCAAGATCTCATTAAGACATAAAAACCCATCCTTCATTCAAGGAACAGTGAACCATTGCTAAAACCCACTCATACAAAACCATCCCTGAGCCATTTTAACAAGCAGAAGCGGTATAGATTTAAAGAGTAGGTGACTGAGCTTACAATCCTAAGGATCCTGTCTACTTTCTTAGACCTAACACATTCAAACAGATAATTGGACAAGACTTCTTCCCAAGCAACTCCTCTGCAACAAGGCTGTAGTCTAACTGGAGTGACTTTGGGCCAGTCAATTTCTCTCAGCCCTAGGAAAGAGAAAATGGTCAACTACTTCTGCAATAAAATCACACATACACTCATGAGAAAAAGAGTGAAATCCCCAAATCTCACTCTCTTTTTTCCATAAATAAACTGCGGGTGCTGACTTTTATTTGTGGTGTTAGTTAAAATATAGGTTAGCCTTACCAGGTTAAAATATTCTTTATTCTTAATATTAAAAAGAGGAAGGATAGAATATTTCCCCTAAAGGAGAAATGGAGAAAAATCTTAACAAAGGCAGAAACCAGTCCCAGTCTTCCCACCACAGGAAAATAGCCTCAAGCAGAAGCTTGAAGAGGTTGGTCTTTAGAAATAGAAATTTTGTATCCATTCAGAAAGACTACGGCTATTCATAAGCAAAGAGCAACCAGAAACCCTAAATGAACAATACAATAGGCAAGGAGTGCAAACTGACAAGATTAGCTCAGACAAACACTTAGGATTTGCCTGTAGAGCCATCCTTGGCCCCTACATGACCCCACAGGAATCTGGCAACAGCCATTAAAATATTGAAGGACATATTCTTGCACAGGAACAGGCATCTGAATCACAAGGCTCCAAAGTATGTATAAAAGCCCACTGAAAATGCATACTCGATCTGTAACTAAAAAAAGAAAAGAAAATTTGTGATGTATTTATGTTATGTGTGATTGTAAGTCTGTATGTTGTGTGTTTTTTTATAATTGTAAATAAACTTAAAAAAAAAAGCCCACTACTCTCAACCCCATTTTGTTAGCCACCCCAGAAACATGCTGCTGTCACTAGTTTCTGGCTACCAAATAAACAGAGAATTTCTTTCCTGCAGTCTGCCTCCATTACTATTTCCAGGCTTGGAACTGGACCAGATTTTTCTTCCAACAGTGTCTTCAAATGTTTTGTGAAATTCAAATGTTTTGTGCTTCTTTTCCTATTCTCACTCCCACTCTTTATCTAAAACTTTATCTGAAACAGGGAAATAATAACAATGGGGAGAAGCATTACAAATGAATGGTGTTAACCATTCCCTCCCCCCCAAAAAAGTAAGAGCAAATACATTAAATCTTCACTGTTTCACAATAAGCATTTGTCCACACAAATGCTTATTGTGAAACAGCGAAGATTTAATGTAGTATTTTTGTCTTGCCCTCTGCCACATGTAAAGCAAAACTAAAATGTGACACAAACTGTTTGGAAAAGGAAAAGACTGAGGGTCATGCAGGAACCTTATATACCGTATCTCTGGCTTCACCCAGTATTATCATACATGGCAGTCACATGAACAGTCCTCATTGCTTCTTTCCAGAATAACAATTTATTTCTCAGCAAAGAAACTGGATAACATTTATATATATATGATACAAAAGTTCAAAAAGTGATAGCAAATAGTCCATGGCATTTTCAGTTGTATTTGTTTGGAAGCTCTTGACAGCTGCTTCTTTTAAATGAACCACAAAAATCTTGATTCTCATTCTAAGGTATGAACACTTTCCTTTCATCAGCTAAGCAGTTGTTTAGCAGCAAGCAGCAAGCAAGTACTAATTTAAAGTGATATCTTGAGCTATGAAAGCATCTTTCCAGCTGTCAATTAAAACTCCTCAGCTTTGGTATGCCTAAGTGCTTTTGATTATGTAAACTCAGAAAAGATAATTCCCGCCTCATCTTACAGGGGAAAGAAGAAGCACTCTTGTTCATAGAAAACAGGATGTTAACTTATTCTTCAAAACATCTGAGGGCAGGACAAAAAGCAATGGATGGAAGCTCATTAAAGACAGATCCAATCTAGAACTAAGGAGAGATTTCTTGAAAGTGAGAAAAATTGATCAATGGAACAGCTTGTTTACCAGACTTGGATTTTTTAAGAACAGACTGGACAACCATTTGTTCAGGATGATATAAGGCAGGGGTGTCAAACTTGTGTCATCATGGCAGTATCATGTGACGTATCTTTATTTTCCTCCCCTTGCTAAACCAGGTGTGGGTGTGGCCATCCGGCCTGTGGGCTGGGAGTTTGATACCTCTGATATAAGGTCTCTTGTCTTAGGCATCTGGTTGGACTAGAAAAGCTCCCAGGTTCCTTCTAGCTTTATACTCTATGATGATATATGGAACAAAGGGGGCACTGTTTTCTTTCTTAACCTGCACAGAGGACAAAAAAAATAATGGAGTGTTATTTATTTTATCATAGAAATAACACTGTTACCTGCAAGTGCTATTCACATAGCTGGAAAGAGGACTATGCTTTGAGTAGAGTTAGGACCTCACTCAAATCTGTTGAGAATACAAAATATGAATGACAGAAGAATGTCATTGCCTGTTCTCTGGAATGCTCCCCACTATAAAAATCCTCATTTTTTTCTTGTGTACGACCTTGTCTCTACCTCCAGGCATTAGGACCACTTGATTAGTTATTTAGTTATGTGCCTGATTGCACTTTATGTTTTGCATTTATATTTTGTTTTTGTTTATTGTTCAATGGTGATTTCTTTTTTGATTTGTTTTCATGTTTTGTGCCACATAGAGTCACAGTGTTTGAGTTGGATTATACTGTATTGTAAATGTTTTAGATAAATATAGAACAAAATCCTAGAACTAATTTCTACCATCTAATGGTTTATGCCAGGGGTGGGCTTCAAAAAAATTAGCAACCGGTTCACTGCCCCATTGCTTGTTGGGTGTGGCCATGGTGGGCATAGCCTAGTCAGTTTCCTGCACCATGACGGGAGGCATTTTTGCCTTCCCTGGGTCTGGAGGTGTTCTTTGAGCTTTTGGGAGGGCAAAAATGGCCTCCCCGGGCTGCAGAGGAACTTCCAGGATGCCCATTTTCTCCTTCCCCGGGTTCCAGAGGCTTCCTTCAAGCCTCTGGAAGGCCCATTTCCCCCCTCTGGAGGTTCTCTGAAGGTCAGAAATGAGCCCATTAAAATTAACATCTGTTCACCTGAACCGGTGCGAACCAGTAGCAGTCCACCCCTGGTTTATGCACTGTAAAGATGAGATCCTATTCAAGATGTCATAGATTTTTGGTAACAGCCTGGAGTTCCAAATCAGGCTTGAGGACCAAATGTTCTCCATCCCTGAATTTTAAAAAGCCTCTTATTAAAATAATCTCTTTTGATTGTTTTACCTACACTCCATAACCCTATTCATTTATGGGAAAAACAGGAGTGTAGGACCTCAAATTCATATCTATTCCTTAAGGAATTCAGGTTTGTCAGTTTCCTTTCACTAAAGTGAATACTTAATTCTGCTTTCAGATTATAATATTATGATTTCTTTCACAAACACACATACTATTATTGCTTTAATGTAATTGTCTGTTAAAGGACATAATGCACTCAATGAAAATATCTGCAATGTTTTCAGACTTATGGTTGTATTGTGGCTTTTACATGAGGCAGGATCACAACATATCAAGATTTTCACATGGAAACTGTTCACTCTGAATTTGTGTCTTTCAAGCAGCCAGTTTTGAGTGACATGAGCAAAGAGTATAAAAAGCTCATTTGGAGCACTTGTATGTCAAGGGCAATGTACCTGCATTGAACTTCCATCTTTGTGAAATCTAGAAATGAAATAGAACTATCACAGTCTCATTGAAGTCAAGGACACATACAGCAATTACTGATAAATAACAATGTTACTCTGAAGGCAGAGATGTCTGTGCTGAAACTCCCTTTCTTTGTTCCAGATTCTCAAGGATAAAAGTTTGCAGCCTATACCCTCATTAGAGCACCAGCTACTCATATTTATTCTTGGGTTGATCAGTGGCTCCACTGTTGATGATCTTGGCCTGTCTTACTCAGTTTTTGTCATTCCCTTGAAACTGTGGCTGATTAATTTATCACCCAATTTCATGAAGCTTTTGGACATTCTCCTTTACATTTACTACTTATGGGTTATCTAAAATTACCTGACTTCTTTATCTGTGTCTCAACTTAATCTTCAGCTGCTTGCCTCCTCCATGACATATCCACTTACTTGGTTTGTTTGTTTGTTTATCTGTTTCAGAAGCATCACAATTAAAATAAGGCATACTATATGACATAAAATTTAAAATACAAGATTGACATATATAGAAATTAAATAGATCTACCTCAGAAACTAGCCACATTAATTGCATTCTGTTATGCAGCCATGAGCTCCTCACATGTATACTGATCAGATCAAAATATATACTGATCAGATCAAAATTTATATGTGTTGTCTGCATGTCACCACAACTGCAAAGAGCAAAAGCAATCAGATAACCCCATTTGTTCACAGTGTCTCTGGATCTTGTATCTGTACACAATCTATTCAATGATTTCCATACTTCCCAGCTTCTGGCAGACCCAAGTGCCAGCTGCTCCATTGGTTCCATCAATGGTTCTTTGTAGCTGTTGGTTCTTTGTAGTTCTCCATAGATTCACTTTGCTTTCAAATTCTAAGTCTTCTGTCAACCTAAGGAAGCTTTTCCTGGATTTTATTATCTGCTAAGCTGGTTGTGGGCTATAGAGAGGATATTGATGATTTGAGTGTCTGTGTGATTCTACTTTTCTACAAATAGCAGGTGGCTAGGTGAAGATCTTATTTAGAGGATAACTTGATTATCCTCTAGATTACTTGATTACTAGATTACTTGGTTAGTATACCTCTGGCTGTTTACCATAGACCAAAACATGTAAGTAATAGGTAGTATTTCTATTTTGCTATGAAGGTCTGGCTAGGGCTTGCATGAGAATACTAATAGGAAAATCCTCCTGTAACAGCTAATAAAGTCATATTGTAGAAGGGAAACAATACATAAGTTTCAACGTGCACACACATTAATTCAACTTACTTTTAAAAGAAGTCATAAATACTGTGACTTTATCAATGGTCTCTTCAGTATAAGACTGCAGCCTTCCATATACATTTGATGTAGAACACTATTAAATGTAGTCAGAATTATGTCACAGTACAGTTAGGCAAGATAGTATAAATCTTCACTGTCTGCATTGCTTTTAATTTTTTTAAAAAGAAAAGTTGCATTGAAAACATTGACATTTGTTTCTTTCACAGTTTTTCCTAACACATGTAGTTGCTAATGTAAATTTCCCAAGACAACTTTTTTAATGCAAATTTCCCTGATGTGATTTTTTTTTACATAAATTACCCCCATGCAGTGTTTTAAACTGTAAATTCCCCAGGATAAGATCTGGGCTTCCCTCTCTCTTTCTCTAGATATATGCATACTACATAAACATACTACACATTTTCTATTTAGCTTTCAAGAATAGATTTAACTTCTGGATACATTTGATAAATAGTGGAAGGGTTGTTACTTTTCTTTTTTCAGTTTCAGATGAACATCAAAGGATTCCACTTTTGGAGATCATGTACCCTATGCCAGGAAGATCTTGCAAATTTGCTCTTTCAGTAATCTACTGGATAGCATCTTCCTTTTACATCTCTAATTCTTAAAGCAAAATAAGGTGGAAATGCCTTGCTGATGTTTCAAAATCTATCGCTCTATTGCAGGAAAAGTACTTAATTCAATAAGGAACAAAAGCATTTGGAGAGATTCAATAAAATATATTTCACTAGCCTCACCGCTACAGCGATCACTGACCTGCTCACCAAAATAAAGTAAAAAAGCCCCAAAACACAAAAGGTTAGAGATTATATTTCCTCTGAAAATATATACATATAAATTATAAAGACACTAAATTATAACATGATCTTTGCAGCCAAAGTGTACTCTAAGATAAGAATATGAGATAGCTCTAGTATGGGCTGAATTAGCACTTCTAAATTCTACATTCTGACAGAGGCTCCAAATCCACCCTTTTACTCTGATACCAGCACCATGTAAGGCAGAAGTGTCAAACTCAAGGTCCGGAGCTAGATTTGGACCACAGGGCACTTAGATTTGATCCATGGGACTACCCTGGAAACAGCAAAGGACCTCTGCTAACAAAAATGACCTGTGCCTCTGCTAGCAAAAATGGAGCTTGGGAGGGCTGTGGCCTTCCCAAACTCCATTTTCACTGGCAGAAAATTGCAGAAAGACATTGGAGCCAAAAATGGAGCTCAGAACCCTGTTTTCAGTGGCACAGCACTTGGGCCACAAGAGGCACCCCAAACATGAGTGGTGTTGAACTAGTTCCACCCACCCTGACTCCAGCCACCCTGGCCCCCCAAAATTAAACACAACCCTGATGCGGCCCTCAATGAAATTGAGTTTGACACCCCTAATGCAAGGTAAACAATGCATTTTATTATACCTATATATTTATTTCCTTCACAGCACAGAAAAAGATTTTTATTATCTCTTCTCCTTCCATTTCAGGCTGTGTCCATTCATCTGCTCCATCTAAAACACATTTCAGAACCATAAGGGAAGGGTAGAATATCATTTGTCTTTCACATTGCATACCTCCTGATCTTTGGCTAAGCTGACTAGGACATATGGAGTTGCTTACCCCTGATGTATTGTACAATACTATACTGTCACACTTATGTGAAGAATTGCAAACTTAGATAAAATTTATCATAAATGTTTGGGAAATAAGAATTGAAAAAAATGCTATAGAGTACATATTTTACTACAATAATATTTTGGGGTGTAATATGGATATTTATAAAGTGACAACCGCTTTTCTTTTAGAGGAAAATAGTCAAGTTTTTTTTTAAATATAATCAAGTGGTATCTTTGTAAACAGCCAGATTTTTTTTAAAAAAGAACCTGTCATTTATGCAATGGAAACATCAGAAAGCTTCTCAGTCTTTAAAAGGATAAATATACATTTCAATTTTGCTTAAAATTAAAAAAATTAATGATGAATGTGAGTCTGGTATTTCCCAACAGTGAAACAAAAGTTGTAGAAAAACTGATTAACACAGTGCCCCATGCAATTAAAAAGGCAAATTTTCTTCACAAAAGACAATTAAATTATTTTATCAATCTTTCTAAAATTTCCCAGAATTTTCACAAATTCTGCAATGCAAATTCTAGAGAAAAAAAACTTGCATCATTAAGAAATTGCCAGTGGATCAGACATGCTTACTTATCTGTATTCCAAATCAACTTTTCCTCTTTAGATCCATATACTTCTCAACTCTAAGCGAAGTTGTTAGGAAACACATTAAGACACTGAATAGCAAAGCATCTCATAAAAAGATTTTCAAAGTATTCCTAGGCACATCTTCTGAAGGATTACCTGTTCCCACTGCTAGAAAAAGATAAAGTTCCCTTTAAGATTAGTGTGATTCTTATTGACTTTTCATCACAATGGAGATGCAGTGGTTAGAATGCAGTACTGCAGACTAGCTCACTTCTCATTCCAGGAGTTTGATCCTGACCAACTCAAGGTTGATTTCCATCCTTTCAAGGTTGGTAAAAAGAGGACCCAGATTGTTGGGGGCAATATGCTAACTCTATAACCTGCTTAGAGAGGGCTGTGAAGTGCTTTGGAAAAAGTGCAAAAAAGAGCAATTAAAATGATTAAGGGCCTGGAGACAAAAACATGAAAAACAGTTGTAGGATTGGGTTGGGCTAGTCTAGAGAAAAGAAGCACTAGGGGTGACATGATAGCAATATTCCAATATTTTACAAGCTATCACAAAGAAGAGGGGATCAACTTATTTTCCAAAGCACCAGAAAGACAAGAAACAATGGATGGAAATTAATGAAGGAGAGAAAAAATCTGGAATTAAGGAAATTAACCAGTGGAACAGCTTGCCTTCAGAAGCTGTATAGGCGCTTCATCACTGAAGCCTTTTAAGAAAAGACTAGAGATCCACCTGTCTGAAATAGTATAGAGTCTCCTGCTTAAGCAGGGGATTGGGCTAGAAGACCTCCAAGGTCCCTTTCAGAATAGAATACTTAGTGTGATTGGACACACAAGAAATTTGTCTTGGTGTAAATACTCTCAGTATACATAAAATAAAAGATACATTTGTCAAGAATCAAGAATCATAAGGTACAACACTTAATGATAGTCATAGGGTACAATAAGCAATCAAATCATACTAGGAAACAGTCAATATAAATCGTACGGATACAAGCAACAAAGTTACAGTCATACAGTCACAAGTAGGAGGGGATGGGTGATAAGGAGTGATGACAAGATTAACAGTAATAGTAGTTCAGACTTTGTAATAGTTAAGGGAATTATTTGTTTAGCCGAGTGATGGCTTTCAGGAAAAAAAACTGTTCTTGTGTCTAGTTGTTCTGGTGTGCAATGCTTTATAATGTCGTTTTGAGGGAAGGAATTGAAATAGTTTATGTCCTGAATGTGAGGGGTCTGTAAATATTTTCACAGCCCTCTTTTTGACTCCTGCAGTATAAAGGTCCTCAATTGAAGGCAGGTTGGTAGCAATTGTTTTTTCTGCAGTCCTAATTACTCTCTGAAGTCTGTGTCTGTCCTGTTGGGTTGCAGAACCAAACCAGGCAGTTATAGAGGTGCAGATGATAGACTCAATGATTCCTTTGTAGAACTGTATCAGCAGCTCCTTGGGGAGTTTGAGCTTTCTGAGTTGGTGCAGAAAGAACATTTTAGTTGTGCTTTTTTGGTGACATTTTTGATGTTAGGTGTCCATTTTTGGTCATGTGATATAGTAGAACCTAGAAATTTGAAGGTCTCTACTGTTGATATGGTGTTGTCTAGTATTGTAAAAGGTGGTAGTATGGGAAGGTTTCTTCTAAAGTCTACCACCATTTCTACAGTTTTGAGTGTGTTCAGTTTGATTGTTCTGGTTACAGCACGAGGCAAGTTGTTCAACCTCCTGTCTGTGTGCAGATTCGTCATGAGACCAATCACTGTTGTGTCATCAGCAAACTTCAGTATTTTAACAGATGGATCATTTGAGATGCAGTCATTGGTATATAAGCAGAAGAGAAGTGGAGAAAGCACACAGCCTTGGGAGGGCCCTGTGTGGATTTACAGGTATAGGATGTGATTCTGCCTAGCTTCACCTGCTGTTTGCTGTCTGTTAGGAAGCTTATGATCCACTTAGAGGTGTGTTCAGGTACCGCTAGCTGGTTTAATTTACTTAGAAGGGAGTCTGGAATAATGGTATTGAATGCTGAACTGAAGTCAACAAAGAGGACCCTTGTGTAGGTATTTGGAGATTCAAGGTGTTGTAGGATGTAATGCAGAGCCATGTTAACAGCATCATCTGTCAATCTATTTGCTCAGTATGCAAACTGCATGGGATCTAACAGCAGATCCGTGATGGTTTTCAGGTGGGATAGCACAAGCCTTTCAAAGATTTTCATAACTACAGATGTTAGAGCAACTGGTCTGTAGTCATTCAGTTCCTTGATGGAGGGCTTCTTTGGCAGTGGGATGATAGTAGAGCGTTTGAAGCAGGAAGGAACATAGCACATCTCTAGTTTAACAAAGATTGATAGATAAATCCTTATTACAATCTTTGTTCTTTAACTGCCATGTGTGGATGCTTGAGTTTGTGTGTGTGTGTATGCAGATGCATAATATATATATATCAAAGAAATATAGTTTTGTTGGACAGCATTTTTTGCCTTTGTCTTATAGCAGCGAAGCAATATTTGGCAACATTATTGGTGTATATAAGTCTAAGTGCTATTGCTATTGCTATTACCTCTCCATTTCTTGGCATTTGAGACTGGGTCTTCGTAAAATCAGGAAATTCCAACATAAAATTTCAAAGAGGACCATGGTAGAGACTGGGAATCAAGATGGGTCTTGAAGCCAATTTTGATCTTAGATATTTACAATGGGAAATAAGTAAACAATGTTTTTCCTATCAGTTCTCAACTGCTAGGAAAATCCCAAATGGATACTGATTTTGTCAGAACACTCAACCTGAGGTAGTAAAATGCTCGTTAATTATTCTATTATTAATAGAGTTACTCAGATAATGATTAAATCTGAATTAAAACCATGGCATCTTAAAAAGACAGATTTGAACAGTTTAAAATGGATGAACTTTATGTATGTATGTATGTATGTATGTATGTATGTATGTATATATGTATATATGTATGCTCGCTCTCTCTCTCTCTCTCTCTCTGTGTCTGTATCCGTGTACTATATACTTCTTCAGTTTTTATTAGGTTGTTTTTTTAATAAATTTTATTAAGTTTTGAACTTTTAAAAAACATAAAATAAAAACTTTATACATTATAATCAACATCAAGACATCTTTTATATCTCTTTGCATTCTTCAGTATATATATTCACTTATTCCTTTACCATTACATCTTAATCTTGCTATAAATCAATATATTTTATCCTTGCACATCAATCTTCTCTATAATATATTTACATATTTACATATTCCCTCATTCTTTTCCTAATTGCCATTTTATTTTCTTTATTTCTAAACCACTCATACAAGGCATCCCAGTCCCTGTAATAAATTGAATCTTCTCTGTCTTTTATTTTCATTGTTAGCCTGTCCATCTCTATACAATCTATTATTTTTTTTATAACCATGCCTTCCATTGGAACCCTTTTTTCCTTCCAGAGTTGTGCGTACGAGATCCTTGCAGCTGTTAATATATGTAACATGACATATCTATCTGTTTTATTGCATGTTTATGTTATTATGCCTTTTATTAGATTGTTCAGATAGTGTCAGAACCCTTTAGGATACAGTTTAAATCTTGTGTCAATAACTTTCTTTTTTATTCCTTGGTATCTATCAACATTTTTTTTTATTGCTTCTGCAGTAGAACTACACCAAATAATCATCATCTACTAATATCTGATTTAAAATTATGAGGAAGCATTATGGCTTGTATTCTCTGGATTCATAGGATTTGATTAATTACACAATGTAAAGATAGCTCATTTGGATTGTTAAATTGTTTTATGGAAAACATAAAGAAAAAAAGCACCAGCAGTTTTGTTTAGTTAGCTTTCCTTGACAAACAAATTGTGTTGTGAAATATTTCTTTTTCCCAAGCCTTAATTGAGAAGTAGTTTCAACTGAAAAGAAAGAATATTTGTTTTCTTTTTCCTGGCTCAAGCCTAAAACGACTCTATATTTGCAGATAATCTTCTTATCTCCAGATTATGATGAGAACCTATGCCTGCACAACCCTATTTCTAGCCTTAATTATTTCTTAATTTTTGGTTTAGGAAAGGGCTTATAAAGATTGGTGGCATTTCTCTTTTTTCTTTCAGTCAAGCTGGCAGCTAGCTTTTCTCTGAATGGTAAGACTTTGAACTACTTTGTTCCCTCAGGAACATCTGTGCAGAGCAAATAAGATCCTGAGACACATTCCAGCTTCAGAATTCTTCTCTGGATTGTATCTAATAATTTTCTTCAGGAAATGTCTCCAAATTTGCTCATGAACCAATAAACCTTCAGTAGTATAAATACCACCCAGTTTAAGTCAAGTTCACTAGACCATATTTTTCTTTATTAAAACCACAGATTTTTTTTCAACCTCCAGGGCTTCTAAATGCACCTTAGCTGCCAGCTAATACCACCTTCCCAGCTTTCCTCTTTTTCTTCTCTCCAGAGACCTAAACTCAACTTGAATCTTTATTATTAACAAGGATCACAAAGTATACGCAGCACAAAAAGAAATATGTGGACATAAAATTAACATTAGTCAGAGAAATCAGTTGTTGTGTCATCAGTAGATGGAAACATTCCTTGTTATATATTGATTTGTATGTGATAGTAGGAGCTTGAGGTAAAGCTCATTTATTGTTGAAAGATTAATGGCAAATGGGGTTTTCATGATTCCCTGTAGAAATCCAGCACAGAAGAACATCTCCCCCCACTCTCCCTCCCTCCCCCCACTCTCCCCCCCTCACATAGGCATAAATATTTGTGCATAGGATTTTTGTAAAATAAAAACAAAATACATTTCCCTTGGAAGTAAAAATAGTGTGTAATAGAATAGTTTGTCAATGAATGAAGAATATATAAGCTCATGTCATCTTCACAATATCATGAAAATTATGCCACCATGACTTCTGTAATTTAAGATAAATTGTTAACACCTATAACTCCTTATAAACTGGGAAGAATATTGAATCTAGCATAAGGCCAGCCAGAGTTTTTTTAAAAAAAAACAATTGTCATACTGATTTGAATGAAAGCACTAATGCAGGTGCTTAACAGTTCCTCTCGATAATATTTTTTCCTTAAAAAAGATAAGGGAAAAGAGACCCTTGAAATAAAGATTGACTTGTTAGTAGCATTATAGCTTTCTTCCAAGTTATTTTGTGTTTCCAGTCTAGCCTCCCATTAAAATAGTATTCAGGTGAACTCTAGCTTATTTTCTGAGTCCAGTCAAGATAGTTTCACCTGCTAGGATTTACATACACCCTAATATTGTTGGGACTATGAGTTTATAATGTGTTTGAAATCTTCAAAAGTTGCTTTCTTCATTAAGTACTGTTACCCTCTCCCCCCTTTTTATGTAATTGTATTCCTGTGTTAGCAACTGAAATATGGCTATGCAAAAAAAAATAAGAAGCTATGAAAACCCAGGATAGTATTTGATATTGTTATTTAATTTTTTTGTGATCCAAAGGAAGGAACAGAAAACATATGACGAAAGGTGAATAAGTGAGAAAAAGGGTATTGTAAAAGAAGTCACCTTGTCATATGTCTTCTGCTCTTCTCCGGATTATACAAAATTAAATATCAAAGGGAATCCTTAGAAGTAGATAAATATTATAGTCTGATTAAGATACGAGACTCAAGGTTTCTATTTGAGTGATTTGGGGATACATATTTTGCAAATGTAAAAAGGACAATGTTTCTTTAAGCACATGTTTTTATAATGTTTTATACTGACAATGTTTTGAGAGACGAATTAGTGTGGTATATAAATGTGAATGTTTGACAATAGCTAAAATTTTTCAAAGGATAATATTCTTTTGATTTATACTTCTAGTACATGAAATTTGAGAACTGGGCAATGTGAATGGATTACCTGTGCCCTCATTATAGTGAAACGACTGTTATTACAACATGGGAAAGTGTGTATGGCCCCACTTACTCAGTGGATTGAAAACTTGATCATGCTTGCTACTTATGAGCAGATGGCCTATAAATGTAGACTTTGTATGGATAAGTACAATAAAATATGGGACTCATCTTTACAAAATACAGTAGGTTAAATAAAACATGATAGTTATATAGAAATTGCATACACACAGACACACAAACACACTTGCATAATTTGTAAGCTTCTCAGTCGCCTTTAGATGAGATGGGCAGCACACAAATCCAATAAATAAATATGTTTGTAGTAGATAATTATATAGAGAGAACTGTAATAGTTTACCATTGTAGTGACATATACTTTTTATTTTTTATTTTTTGTTGTATCTTTTCATTTATTTTTAAGTGCTTTTTTGATAATGTATGTTTTTTTATTTTTTCATTTTCTTCTGTTACTTTAAAAGCAACAAAAATAAATTTTAAAAAGTCATTTGTCTGACTTCACAACTGCATAATTACTATCAGGCCATTTATTTTCTCTATTATGTTATTCAATGCGAAAAGAAAGAATTTAATAATATTGCCATTGGGCAGATATTATGTATTTCTTATTATATCTTGTAGAAGTTGTATGAAACATTGTTTTGAAAATAGTTTACCAGAAATAGAAAACTTAATGTCTAAGTCTATGAATGCTCAGCATGGACCAATTTTTAGAGCTTAATATTACAGTTAAGAACAAAATACAAAAAAACCTCACAATCTGTTAGCTAGCCTAGTGCCCTCTAGAATGCCTTTTGGAGAAGAGCTGTTCAGTATATAATTTTGTGTGCCTCAAGTTCAAGCTGCAATGAGAAATCTAATGTTTTGATAATTATAAAGCATGTTAAGACTTCCTGTTATGAGTGTTAAAGTACCATATCATGAACACTGATTTACAGACCCATATTTGTTATCTCGTTAATCTTCTTGGAGACTATAGATTCTAATGCACATGGAAAAATCTATGTTAAATTTAAAACAGACAGACAGACAGACAGATCATGGGTTGGCTGTGTTTCTAGATCCAGTACAATCAGTACATCATATCTGAATGCTTGAGTGGCTCCGCTTCCATTTATTTTAAGTTGCTTTAAGTGATAATGTGATAATACAAGCTTACACTTAATTATTAGTAGAATTGGTGTGCTTGTGAGATTTGAGTTTATAATCCACTCATCTGAGATACAAAACATTCTGTACACTCTATGCTTTCAGCATTTCAGAAGGCAGTTAAGAATATTTTTAATGGTTCTTTGGTGTAGGATAAGATTACGACTTTACATAGCATTTATTCTGAAGCATCTTCTTTTTTAATTCAAATTTTATTCACTTAAAATAGAAAAAAATCAAAAAAGATTAAACTCCAAAAATTAAAGAAAACAACAAAAACAAGCAATATTATAAAAATACATTGAAAATAAAAAACAAAAATTATACACATATTATCCCCCCAGTTGAATACTGATTAATGCATTACTACAAAATTAATTTCCCACCTCTTGTGAAATAGGGCCCAAAATTTTAAACTACCAAATTCATTTGCAAATTACCAACCTGTCATCTATATTCTATATTAATGACAAAATAGTTAACAGGGAGAACAATAATAAACAACAAAGAAAAACAAAGAAAAAATGTTTCAAAATCCTCTGTTAACAAACTTTTATTGCAAACAACTTGCAGAGAATTTCCCTCTGCATTTTATCTATCCCAAATCATCCCAAAAGTTAACAGTAATTTGTCTTGGATCAAATATCCATGTTTGTTTTTAAATGTCATTTCTTATCAATTGTTGTCTGATTAAATATAAGTTCAATTTCCAAAGTTGGTTTATCTTCCCAGCAAGTCCAGATAAAATGGGTTCCCCATTAAGTATGATAAATTCATTCATTCCCATGTCCTTCAGTTCTCCTATGGAAAGCTAATTTGCTTCTCCACTCAGTGCAATTTCTGTGGTTGTAAAAGACTGCAGGTTTGAACTTCAAAGAGGTATATGACATCAGCTCAGTTAATTCAAAGTTTATACAGTCCCAATTTTTTCAAACAGATTAATTGATTCCAAATCACATTCCTTTTGTGAATCAAATTTCAGAACAATATGCCTCTTAATATTTTCCATAGTCATTATTATTTCACCAAACTTTTTAAATAAGCTTTCAACTAAAGATTACATATTACCAGTCATTTCAGCCAGCCCTGTTTGTTTATGATCTGATCTATTGTTACTCTGTGTAAGGAAATGAAGAATACTGAAGTAAAGTAAAATAAAATAAAATGAAGGATATGTCAATCCAAAGTTAAAAGTTTTTTTTAAAGATCCAAATATTTTGCAAGTTAATAAACTACAAAAACCCTGTGGTGAAAGTCTAATATTGATGTAAATCAACTAAAGATACTTCAGAATCCAAGAACATGCTGTGTTTCCATATGGGGAAGCAAAAGTTACTCAAAACAACAACATAAATAAAAAAAACAAATAAAATCCAGCAAAGGTTAAAGTTGGTCAGCATTCAACCAGCCAGTCAACTTTTAAAAACAAAAAAAAAAGGTAAAGCAATAAATTCAAAAAGTGAAAATGAAAGCCAAGGCATGCTTAGAAAAAAAAATTGTGGGAGCATCATCACTTGAGACTTTCAAGAATAGATTGGACTGCCATTTGTCAAAAATGATGTAGGGTCTCCTGCTTGATGGGGGGTTGGACTAGATGACCTACAAGGTGCCTTCCAACTCTGATTATCTGTTAATATGATAAATTCTGAAAGGAAGGTGGGTGCCCTGATTTTATGACCACTTCCAAAGGGAACTGGAATCTTCCAAAAATGCTACAAAAATGCTTCCATTCAAACCTAGGGAGCAGCACTGTCAGAAAATCAGCTCTGGCAGCACAATCAGCAGATCATTGGCAGGAAAAGGAGAAAAAAAATCCTACTGTTCAGCAGGCATTTTGGGGCAGGGGAGTGTCCTCAAGCATCTTCTTTTTTCTTATTCTGTTTGAATTAAGCAATCCACATTTCTTTCATCTCTGATCATGTTACATTTTAACGAACCTTCTTCTACCCCAATCAGCTGTTTTCCATTTGTCAGTCCATGAGGCAGCTACCATTTATTGTCTTGAACAATATTACTACAAAATTGTAAGATTATGAAAACATTTTCCAGGAAAAAGAAATTTGACAGAATACTAAGCCTTTGTTTTACAGTGTCAGTTGAGTGATATAGAAATTCAGTGCAATTTACACAATTGTATTAAATGATAATTTAAATCCTTCTTTTTTTAAAAAAAATCTTAAATGGTATGACTTTGCTTAATTTAAATCATTTTTAATTAAATTATATAAATAAATAACCCAGGGAAAA
The DNA here is from genome assembly GCA_009733165.1 of Naja naja. Classification (NCBI taxonomy): domain Eukaryota; kingdom Metazoa; phylum Chordata; class Lepidosauria; order Squamata; family Elapidae; genus Naja; species Naja naja. The sequence continues at coordinate 139,779,946 of CM019150.1, forward strand.
TCTCTTCAGGGAATAAAAAAAATTCTTGGGATTTTTCAGGAAAGCTTATTGATGGATTATTCAATAGGTCATCATTAAAATGCATATGATGAAGAGTATGCTGAATGGGACTAAAGCAGGGGTGTCACTCAAGGCACGCGGGCTTAGATCTGGCACACGGGGTTAGCTTAGAAACAGCAAAGGTCCGACCTGTGGTGCCTCTGCCAGCAAAAATGGAGCGGGGGGGGGCAGGCTCCGTTTTCACTGGCAGAGGGCTGCAAGAGACCATCACGGCTGAAAATGGGGTATTTGAGCATGCAAGAAGGGACAGGAAAGGAGAAAGGGAAAGAGGAATGATAAGGAAAAAGAAGCAAAGATGAGAAGAGAGCAAGGAAGGAAAAATAAAGAAAGAGGGAAAGGAAGAAGAAAGGAGAATGAATAGGGAAGGAAAAAGAAGAGAAGGAAGGGAGGGAGGGAGGGAGGGAGGGAGGGAGGAAGGAAGGAAGGAAAGAAGAAGGAAGGAAGGAAGATTATAATAAGAGTGAGGGACGGTCTCACGGAAGTCCTGCCTTAGCACTTGGCCACTACAGATTCCACCAACACAAGTAATTTGAGTTGGCAATGCCCACCATGGTTACGCTCATACCCAGCCACACCTACACCCAGCCCTCCAAGGTCAAACACAACCTTGATGTGGCCCTCAGTGAAATCGAGTTTGACACTTCTGGACTAGAGTTAAGGTTATAGAGATTTTGCCTTTTGCTTTCTCTTTTTTGATTACATTTTTTTTTTAAAAAAAGATAGGCTATTAAGAAAGTACCAAAAGGATGAGGAGCAAAATGTCTTCAAGGAAAAACAAAGAAAGCCCAGTTGCCTTTTGAAAAAGCACCTTTGGGACAATTGTAAAAGTTATACAGATTGGGATGGGGAGTGGAGATCCTAGAAAACAAGGTGGAAACAAAAGCTAGAGAAATGAATGAAACCTTGGATGTGGCATCACTGGAACCAAGAGAGGAAAAAACTTATCTGAGATTGAGAGTAATTTTTGAACAACCTTGGTGTTAAAAAGTGGACTGCCAAGGTTATAACAGAATTTATAGAATGGCAAAAGGGACATGTGGCTATAAAGATTAAGAAATATATTCCAAGAGAAGCAACAGAAACTTCATTAGGAAGGTAACAAGAGTTCAAGTTACACAATAAAACATGCTTTTTCTGTATTTTTCATTTTTTCTCTTTTATGTATTTTTCATATTTTTTTCATGTAAAAAAATCAATAAAAATTGTAACCAACCTCCCCAAAATGGAGCTTATGACATGTTGAAGCTTTGCTTTGACTTTTTTTAATGCAGCATTCCCAGAAGAGGCTAACTTTGTCAAGGAACCATGCCAATAATGCTGACATCCAGAAAAGCAAGAGGTTGCTGGATGATAGCAGTTTTATTCTTTAGTAAGGTATTTTCAAACTTTTTAAGACACATTTTTTTCAGATGGAGCAGAAGAATAGTTCACCTTTTTTATACTTAATTTGTTCAGGAATTGGAATGGTGCCATCAATCCCTTTCTTTATCCACATATTTCTGCCTGAAGAGATATTCAGGAAAAAAAATATTGCTAAAATTCTGAAGTGATTTGGTTGGTTAATACTAAAAAAATGAAAGCAACTTTCTTTGATGCTTCTCTATTAAAGCTGAGGCTTGTTATATAATTGAATCAAATCTTAATAATTAAACTCACTGGATCTTAAACTTAAATACATTGTTTTGATTGCCATACCCTATTAATCAAAACCAACCTACTTTTATTTAAAATAAAGCATATGTGGTTATTGTTCTCACCTACACCTACTCTTTGTTCTGGCTCTGCCTTATGTCTGAGTGTAACAAATCTACAATTTTTTTACTTCCACTATATTTTGTGGAATGATCCCAAGATAAATGTGCACAGGATTGATCAGTTAATATTCATTATGTGATAAACTCTTACATGCTTTGTTGTATGAGGCCAATGTCAATGTCACAATGTTTTTATAACCAGCTTTTATGCCTTGTTTGACATTATAAGTTTTCTTGTTACTAAATTGCTTGTGATTCTGGGAAATGAGGTGCTCACAATTAGAGTGTGGGGACTAACATTTATAGCTGAAAATGGGCTTCTGGATTTTATTATTTTGGAGAAATCAATAAAAATAGCAAAAGATAAGTTATGATATTGACCCATCTCTGATAATGCTGGCAAATTGATTTTTACAATCTGCCACTGAAGTCTTACTAACTCCTCTGATAACATTAATTAATAAAGGCCTATAAAACACTTCTGACTGCTTTAAGCTCATGAACTGCATTATATAAAATATCACTTATTCATTCGGTAAACTTTAGAGTAACTTTTTTTATTTCACTCCTCTGCAAATTTTATTTTAAGCTAAACTACATTTAATTAAGCCTCTCCTATTCAAAAGTGTTGGCAGTTTCACCTAGATAAGCAAATTATTTTTCTTCTTTTACCAGAGTAATAATGTTATAATAGCAATAATATTATAATTAACCAAGAATTTGATCAGGAGACAAGAATATAATTACATCACACTATCAGTTCCAAATATTTTAGTATGAAGATATCACCCCGAAAGCAAAAATCTAAATCTCAGACACCATCGAGAGTATATCCTTATCCTGTCTCTCTGAAAATTAGCATCCAATATCCACTTTCTTTGTTGTCTTTTGACACAATTTGGGGAACATCTCAAATTTCTTATGTATGTACACTTTCCAATTTGAAAGGAAGTTTTGGAGGGATTGAGGCTCACAAGTGTGACAGAAAGTGGAGAGGTCAAGAGAAAGAGGACATTTTATTTGATATACAATCAGTTACAATTGGATGGAATTAATAAAATGCAGTGTGTATAGTTCTCATCATTTTCCTTGCACTCCAGCAACAATTTTCAAGAAGTTCTTGAAGACACATAAAGATCTCAAGGGACTATGTACCTCTGGTTAGTCCTTTTCTGTCACTGACAGTATTGCTATAGGCCTTGAGTTTTCATTTATGTGACAAATTCAAAATTAAAATAAATCTACTTTATTTTAGCCCTTCACCAGATCTGAGCTGCGTAACAGAGTGAGTTTAATGAAATAAGATTGACAAAATAGGATTAAATATATCTGGGATTATGCTGGCATTTGAATTTAAGTTCTTTTAATTTACATATGTTTACACAAAAACCCATCAGTTTTATTCTCCACTTTCAAACAGAGGGTATTTTAAAATGTATATATCAAACAATACCCAACTGATAAGCCAAACTGCTTTTTGCTCATTGTTTCTTCTTCTGGGCTCAAGCAAACCAATAATTCCAAGAGTGTGTGTTGTATTCTTGTTTGATTTTCTTAAATAACTTTTAAGTTGATTATTTATTTTACTGCTGTAAATGTGATGCTAAAACCACAGTGCAGATATATTTCAGAAATAAAGAAAAAAGGCCTATGTTTTTGAAGTCAAAGAAAGATCTACTCAAAATTTGGTCTATAGGGTTAACATGTATGTCTCTATAACAAATAAATTAGAGTTAGAATGGAGAAAGGAAGGATTCATGACATGTTAAGAGATACAATAAAATCAATTAATTATCAGAGATATGCTTTCTGGCAAACCTTGTTAGAGAAAGGGGATATACATACACACACACACACACATGTATATATATATATATATATATATATATATATATATATATATATGTAGGTCTTGGTGTATTCGGGTCTTGTCCCGTGTAAGATTGAGAATACCTTGGCAACGTTTCGACGAAATCTCATCCGTCATCTTCAGGCTGGTGTCTTCAGCTTCGTTCTCCTGGGAGAAGTGTGTGATTGTGGCTGTTTTCCCCTTTTAAACTCTAGAGTTGGCTGTGTTGTTACCTCTTGATTGGTTTGTGGAGTTGATGTATGCAGATTGGATGGCTTTTCCTGAGACCTGTGTGGCTGAGGTGCTGGCTGTGTGTCTCTCAGCCTTTTGTGTTGTAACGACCTGGGTAATGGGCTGTGTGATGACCTTCTGAGTTCTATTGTTGTGATGTCCTGGTGTGGTGCTGTAATCTCCCGGGTCGTTGTCTGTGTTGCAACCTCCTGATGTTTTGTGTTGTGATCTCCTGAGTTCTGTGATGTAGTATCCTGGGTGGAAGGGTTGTGATGTGGCATTCTGGGCCTTGGTTTGGCTCCGAGTTTGAGTCTGGCTATGTGTTTATAGCGTGTGTCAGTTTGCTTAGTTTGGGGTTTGGAGGGGAGGTGTAGCAGCTGGTGTTGCAGCCATGGTCTGGTTTCTGGATGGTGGTTGCCTTTCATCTGTGGCATGGGCTTGGGTTTGAGTCTGGTGAAGGAGATTGGTGGTGGCAACCTGTGTATTTTGGGTCCGGTGTTGGTTTTTGTGGCTGGGACCGTTTGTTGACCAGGGCTAGTTTCCAGATGTCTGGTAGACGGAGTATCATCCCGTTTATTCATGTTATGGGGGTGTTATCTATTTCGATGGCTCCCTATAACATGAATAAACGGGATGATACTTCCGCCTACCAGACATCTGGAAACTAGCCTGGTCAACAAACGAGTCCCAGCCACAAAACCAACACCGGACCCCAAAATAACACAGGTTGCCACCACCAATCTCCTTCACCAGACTCAAACCCAAGCCCACGCCACAGATGAAAGGCAACCACCATCCAGAAACCAGACCATGGCTGCAACACCAGCTGCTACACCCCCTCCAACCCCCAAACTAAGCCAACTGACACACGCTATAACACATAGCCAGACCTCAAACTCGGAGCCAAACCAAGGCCCAGAATGCCACATCACAACCTTCCACCCAGGATACTACATCACAGAACTCAGGAGATCACAACAAAAACTCAGGAGGTTGCAACACAGACAACGACCCAGGAGACTACAGCACCACACCCAGGACATCACAACAATAGAACTCAGAAGGTCATCACACAGCCCATTACCCAGGTCTTACAACAAAAAGGCTGAGAGACACACACCAGCACCTCAGCCACACAGGGTCTCA